>KE506144.1:53114-63622 GCA_000441515.1 Elaeis oleifera
TATACATATCAAAAAAAAAATCATATAAGATCCTCTTCATCCTCCTTCTACTCCTGTACATCCTCTCCAGTAGCTAGTGGATGAGAGGCAGATGTCTCAATATCTTATAATAAAAAAATAAATATTATTAATAAATTTTGATATAAAATATATATATCGATACAGTGATGCATATTTCGATATACTACTCTAATTCTCAAACAGATTGTTCTTACACATTCCATTCGATGATACGAAGCTATAGACATCTCGATCCATAATATGGATGGTTAGATTAAATTTTATCCCCTATATCTCCTTTTCAGATTTAAGCCTAAATATATAAAGCTTCTAAATATAAAATTAAATAATAAAAAAATATTAATAGACTTATCTGCTATGATGACTGTGATAACGAGTCCAGTTGATCATGCAGATGCAGATCTCGAAGAATCTTAACGATCGTATCGTGGATAGTGACTTGGAAGCTCTGAGGTTGTTGGCTCCAAAGCCTCTGCATGACCTCCTCCACATGTATCAGCCCACATCTAGATCGTTGAGATCTGAGAGGAGTATCGAGCTGCTGGAGGGTTGAAGATGTGGTTGAATCCTATGATCCGACTCCTACTCATCCCTCTGATGGCCCTAATCCATCCATCGAGGTCAAGGAGGGGCTGAAAGGATGGGTCCTCATCATGCCACGATATGAAATACTCCATATAATCTACCTATATAGTTTAAAATTTATTAATCCATATATATATCAATATATATAAAACTTAATAAATAATATTTTAAATTATTACCGTGATCTGTCAAGATTGAGAATCTAAGTAATCACCAATTTTCTAGACTGATGTGTGGTCTTCCATATCTATAGTTGTCCCAATGCACGATCCAGCTATCATGTCTACAATAAATAAATAATTAAATTAAATTAATTAAAATATACATATGATTAATTCAATATAAATTAATTTAAGTGTAAAATTTTTATCAATCTATTGATCACAACATGTGTGCCAACAGAGCCACCAGTATGCTCGATCGGATGCTGCTAGGTAGATCGATTCTGTCATGCCCTCTGTTGCCTACCAGAGTACTCCTCAATACTCTACTGGTTGCAGAGGGCCTCCCATATATCCATCCACATCTAGTGATCTATGTAAAACTTTCAGTCCGATGGTGACTCAAAAATAGAGTGCTCTATGATGGACTGTCAAAGGCTGTATAGTCTATCCTAGAACCTCTACGTGGCCACCTCCTCGAAGGTCTGATGGCCAGCCTCCTCATCCAGAGGAGTCTTGAATCAATAGTACTCTTGCAAGTAGAAGCAATCATATATTAATAAATAGAATACAAATCAATCATAATTAAAATTAAATATCTTTGACTTATCAGGAACATCTCTCAGGCTACATCATGAGCTCTCGATAGCCAACTGAAGAACTCGTTCATCGGCCTTGGCATCAACCATCAGATGATGCCAGTAACCACATGAGGCACCTTAGGCTCTATAAAAGTACTGTAAAATTTATTTGAATAATAAATGTTAGACTCTAAAATGACTAAAATTTAAACATAATCAATGAAGATAAATAGTACTTACGTGCGGTTCTGAATATGGATGAGCTTTCTATTCTCCAGTCGAGTCGAAAGTGCCGTGAGCCGAATGGGTCCTCTACCACACTGCTGACTCTGAGAGCCAGATGCTGCTCCATGTGAGTGTGGGGTCATTGGTGTGTTGGTTAAAATACCTCAAATTTGATCCATAAGAGCAAAAACCCATATGCGAAGTAGCCCAGCTTAAAGAGTGCATCGTGAGGAGCTCAGAGGTGTGGAGAAGTGAAGCATGCAGTGTGCGGAGCAGCAAGGCCCACAGCACAGTCCAAAAGATAGGAAATGGGCCCAAGCCCATGAGTGTGGCCCAACAGTGCGTGGGCTCGGCCTAAGCGTGCATAGGTGCGCGGGCCAACCCAAATGCATGCTGGTGCATGCAGGTCGGCCCCATGGGTACGCGGCCTGGTGATGTACCACGGTCCATCATAGATCGTAGTCCATGGGGAGCCGTGTAGACTAGGCAACCAATTCTCCTATGTTTCTCATGTTCCATGATGGATCAAAGATATTTTAGAGGGCATTTCTCATGATTTATA
The DNA here is from genome assembly GCA_000441515.1 of Elaeis oleifera. NCBI lineage: Eukaryota > Viridiplantae > Streptophyta > Magnoliopsida > Arecales > Arecaceae > Elaeis > Elaeis oleifera. The sequence continues at coordinate 55,250 of KE506144.1, forward strand.
GCCATTTCTGTGGACCGATGCATGATCGAATGGCTTGCGGGTGTTACGGTCTTGATCGGATGGCTTGGAGGCTTGATCGAATGTGATCAGGCATGTAGATGCATGATCGAGGCCCAAAAAGATGAGCGACACTGATCGGATGGTCTAGACATGAGTGGAGTCTAATCAGGAGTGCTTCTTCAATTTGTATTGGAGTTTAGGGCTTTAAACGGCCTATGGGCAACAGAACTGTGCTTGTGGGTGCGCATCCATAAGGAGTCTGGTGAGCAAAGAAAGGCATCAGCCGTGGGAGGCTCAAGCAGTAGTCGAGAGGAGTTTGGCAAGTGCGAGTGTGTGGAGTGGGTAGAGCAGACACTGCAGAACACTGACAGGAGATCGGGGGCAGAGCAGAGTGTCAAACAGAGTAGCTGTGGAGAGGCATGATGTAGCGGGTCGCTCCATAGGAAGCATCCAAGGACGTCGAGGACTTTGATACTGGTAGGATTGTGAGAGGATCTTCTTAGGGGATTTTGAGAGAGCTTTTGTGAGGTTAGCTTCTAGTTGAGAGAGGTGTGTATATGAGAGTTGAGAGTGGGTCTTCTTCTCTTGTATTGTTTTCTCTTTCATAGTGAAGCTCGCATGCCCCATGAAAGTAGCACATGGGCTATTCCACATACTTGATTTTGTGTTTTATTTATTCTTCTTTCTTTCTACTGTAACGGATGGTATCGGATCTGCAACAAGTGGTATCAGAGCAAGTCATATCACAACAATTGGTATCAGAGCCAGGGCAGTACCAGAGCGCGTGTTGTGGCGGTGGTGGTCAAGATCGAAGATGGAGAAGACAAGTGCAATCAAGATGGAGATCAATCGTGAAGGGTTGATTGATGCTCTCTTGTAGAAGAAGAGCCATCTACATGGAGGATGCCAGTGGGAGCCCAATGTGAGGTGGAGCTCCAAGAGAAGATGAATCGGTCATGGGATGAGAGACTCGAGAGGATGATTTGCGATATCGCCAGGGGGCTATCTCGAGCAAGTCTCAGATTAAGAGGTGCTATGAGGTGCACAGCATATGATCGAGATGGAATCGAGCAATCTGGCTCGACTCCCAAGTTTTCCATCCATAAGTAGTAAGAATTTGCCCTAGGGAATAGAGGTGAGGGGATCCGAAAGCTCTCAAAGTTAGGTGGAGGTCGAATATCGAGTCGAGATAGAGATTGTTGAAAAAATATCTCAAATTCGATCCACAAGAGTGGAAACCCAGATGCAAAGAATCTCAGCTCGAAGAGCACATTTTGAGGAGTCCAGAGGCATGGAGCAACGAAGCATGCAGCACACAGAGCAGTGGGGCCTGCAGCGCATAGGCCAGAAGATAGGAAGCGATCCCAGGCCCGTAAGTGTGGCCTAGCAGCACACAAGCTCGCCCTAGGCATGCACGGGCGTGAGGGCCAGCCCAGGTGTGTGCGCGTGCACACGGGCCAGCCACTGGCATGCAGCCCAATGCGAGTGCACACAGACTGGCCCGATGGGTGCGTGGCCTAGTGATGTACCACAGTCTATGGGGGGCTGCATGGACCAGGCAGCTAGTTCCCCTCCATTTCTCACAGTCCACAATGGATCGGAGATGTTTTGGAGGGCATTTCTCATGGTTTATAGCCGTTTCTATGAACTGGTGCACGATTGAATGACTTCCAGGTGTTGCGGTCTTGACCAGACGGCTTGGAGGCTTGATCGGGTATGATCAAGTGCATAGATGCATGATCGGATGGTCAGGAATGATGGGTGGCACTGATTGGATGGTCCAGATGCATGTGGAGTCTGATTAGGAGTGCTTCTTCGATCTGTATTAGGTTTTAGGGCTTTAAACGGCCCTATGGCCAACAGAACCATGTTCGTGGGTGTGTAGCTATGAGAAGTCCGGCAAGCAGAAAGAGGCATCAGCCGTAGGAGGCTCAGACAGCAATCAGGAGGAGTTTGACGAGCACTGAGTGCATGCAGCGGGTAGAGCAGACACTGTAGAGCACCGACAGAAGATCGGGGGCAGAGCAGAGCATCAAACAAAGTAGCTGTAGAGAGACATGATATAGTGGTTTGCTCCATAGGAAGCGTCCGGGGCATCGAAGACCTTGGTACTTGCAGGTCTGTAAGAGGATCTCTTTGAGAGATTTTGAGAGAGCTTTTGTGAGGATAGCTTCTAGTTGAGAGAGATGTGACTGTGTATATGAGAGTTGAGAGTGGATGTTCTCCTCTTGTATTATTTTCTCTTTCATAGTGAAGCTTGCATGCTCCGTGAAAGTAGGACTTGAGCTATTCTACATACTTGATTGTGTGTTCTATTTTATTTCTTCTTTTTTTCTGCTGCAACGGATAGTATCGGATCTATAACAAGTGGTATCAGAGCAAGTGATATCACAACATGGTGATCCCATATCGTCCGAATCTGAGAGTATCAAAATATCATAAAGAATATTATATTAGATAATAAAAGATAAATAACATAAAAAGAACATCTAAAGTATCAAAGTTTACTATGTGGTATGTGTACTGTAGAATCATGCGAGCTGGCTGTATGAGAGCTCTCTCCTCCAGAGCTCTCTCTTCGACTATGACGGCTCCGACCTTAAAAGAATGATCTATAATCTCTGAAAATAAAATAACTATGTATCACATTGGATTAACTATATATTAGAATAAAATAACTATTTATCATATTTATTTAACTGTGTATCATATTTACTTAATTGTGTACCATATTCATAAAATAACATGGTATTTTGTATGCTTGGAGTGAAAAGTAACGTTACAATAGTTTGATTAGGAACTGTAGTTGACACAATTTATCTAGTTTTTAAAATAATTTTATATCAATTTATCTATATTTTATTTTATTCAGGAGATTAGTAGACCAACATATTATCATATATTGCTAGATGAGAATCATTTTTCTGCTGATAAATTGCAGATGCTAACTAACAATCTTACATAACATCGGATCTCTCTAATGAAGGATCGACATCGGTTGGCGAGTCTAGGGATAGGTTTGTTGTGGTGCACCATCTGCCGTAGATTAAGGACAATGTTAAAGAAGTTCATCACAAGTGAGGAGCACCACTCATCGACATCTTCAGATGTTTTGTACTCCTTGGATTCTTCATCTGATTCTTCCTCTTCCTCCTCTTCTTTTCTTATTCTTCTTCTTCACCTTCTTGGATAGGATGCTCCTTAAAAACAACTTAGTATGATCTACCTCCTCATGTTGGCTATCTTATAGAAGAATTTCTGGAGCATCCAACTCTGCATCTATTAAATACTGATGAACTCCTAATGTTTCATCCTCCTAAAAGTATTCTGACAAATGAGGCTCTTCTTCTTCTTCAAGCTCATAATAAATGGCTCAAGACTTAATCTTACATACAGCCCACCAATCTTTTCTTCCTTTCTCCCTTGATGAAAAAAAGTATAATATACTTGAACAGCTTGTTAGGCTAGCACAAAGGAGTCATTGACATATGCTTTTGATCCATATTTGATTTCAATAAGCTCGTGCCATAGATCAACCTTCAAATAATTGTTAGTATCAAGCCATCGGTACTTAAATAGAATGACACTATTACCTCCAAGGTAGGTCAATTTGATCATTTTTTGAGGATTCCATAATAGTCACTCTCTGCCTCTACCCACCAGCTACTCTTTATGCATACACCATTGTTCATTGTACTCTTATGATATTCATATTGCTGCATGTGAAATTTAAAATCATTTATGTTACATCCATTATAACATATCACGCACTTTGTTGGCCTATAACCTAATGGTCTTAGCTTTCTAGGTATGGATTCATCCCCTTGCATGACCTGCATATTATAAAAGGAATAAATTGAGAGAAATTAAAATAATAAAATGATAATGGTTGCTTACCAATTAATGAAACCAATTTACAAAGTTCTAGGAGCACTAAGTAAAAATTTCTTCCTTGCTAATCATCGAGTTATCCCATCTCAGCATCTCATCATATTGTTTGCACATGCATACAATAAGTATGAGATGATAAGTGATTAAAGAGTTGAGATTGTGATGGATACTTACTCAATACATGGGTCGACCTCCACGCAGTTTAGCAAAATATGTCTCTGTCTGTCGAATTTCAGTATCAGTTAATATTCGACGAACTTTGTGCCCAAATTCACAAGTGGGATAGGCAAATATTGAGATCTCTACCTCTGATCCCTCACCACTCATCATTTCGAGCCACTTAAGTCAACTTTATTTATACACTGGGGTTAAAGTAGTGTTGGCTGAAATTAAAATTTTTTCAATTATGTAAGCCTTCACAATAGAACCTTCGAGTCTGGCCTTATTTTCACTTTCTTCTTGAGACTGTGCATATATCTTTCAAATGGATACATCCACTTGTACTACGTTGGTCCCCCACCCTAGCTTCATATGCCAGATCAATCATGAGATGCTCCATGGAGTTAAAAAAATTACGAGGGAATATCTTTTCCAACTTTCATATAATCTCTATACTGCTAGCCTCAAAACTAAAGATGTGGTCAGTGAATACTTTGATAGCACAAATATCTCTGAAGAAAAGACTAAGCTCGATCAAAGAACTCTATATAGAGTTGGAAAGAAGATCACGTCAAGCCAATGGGAGTAACTATTGCATGAAGATATGGTAGTCATGGCTCTTTAGCCCATAGAACCTGCAATCATTGATATTAATGCACTGAGCTAGATTACTTGTATAATCATTTAAAATTTAAGATTTTATACTATTCACATACATCCTTCAACTGCTCGCTTATTAAGGTGAAGATGCTTTTGGCTTCAAAAATTTTTTAGGTGACACCTCAACCAGCTCTAATAGAAGATGCTTGCATACATTCTTCATATCTGCTCGAGTCTTGTGGTTGTCTTTCATCTTGTCCTTGACATCCATAATAGGATAGAAATATTATTGAATATATTCTTCTTAATGTGCATAATGTCAAGGTTATGACGGATCAAATTGATCGATCAGTATGATAATTTTCAGAAGATGCTGCGCTTCATCCAGTTATGAGTTCCATCGAACCCTCGAGGTTTCTACTTGTCAAATAGTATGCCAACTGGACTTCATCTATTTGGGATACCCTTTAAAATACTTTCCTACCATTGAGATGTGGGGGTGCACGGTCCTTCTCTATCTTATTCCTCTTGAAACTGTCCCGCTGCTTTCGAAAGGATGATGTTCGAAGAGAAATTGACGATGACAATCGAACCAGCAGGGCTTACGACCATAAGAAATATACATATGCCATCAGACCATCAAAATTTCAACTCATCAATAAGAGATTTAGATATACATCAATGCTTCTACCAGGATACCGTGGTCCAGGAATAACTAATATAAGAAAGATGTTATGTTCTTTCATGCACATCCTAGACGGCAGATTGTATGAAGTAATAAAGACTGACCAATATAAATAACGGGCCCCTACATGATTGAACGGTATAAATCCATCTGTAGACAGATTCAGTTGGATATTATGTGATTTCTGAGCAAATAAAGGGTGGCAAGCATCAAATTTCTTCCATGCATCACAATCCAACAGATGACTCATCATATTAGTATACTTGCGAATCCCTTCTTTATTCCATCTCATCTGTCCGACAGTACTCTTGGACAAGAAGAGCCTCTAAAGCCTAAGAGTGAGGAAAAAGTATCAAAGAACCTTATATGGTATGTCTTTCTGATTTCTACCCTCTTGCCTCGGTTAAATTGTTTTCACCGCATACGTCACATGTGCTCTTCAGTTGGTCCTCCTTGTAGAAAAGTATGCAATCATTATGGCATGCATCTATCTTCTCGTATCCCATTCCTAATCTTTTCATCATTTTTTTGAAGCATAGAAGCTCCCAACAAGCTTCTCATCCTTCGATACCATTTTCTTTATTAATGCTACCATCCTATCATAATAATTAACTGTCATATTAAACTCAGTCTTCAAATTCAACAACTCTGATATAGCTGATAATACAGTGTATGTTTTGTTAGAAACTGGTAGGTTCATGCATGTAGTTCAAAAATTTTTTGATCAAGCATGCAACAGAATAGATCTAGATGAAATCTTTTAATCTAACTTATATCAGATCAGATCTAAAAATTACCTAATCCTGGATCATATGATATGCATGTAATCTAAAATAAATCATAGATCACATCTATGTAGTGTAGATCACATCTACTAGCAGATCGTATCTACTATACGAGTTGAGATCAGATCTCACCTTTACGTAGGTCAAAATATACTGCAACCGATGATCCATGGATTTAATGAGGTTTCTCGAGCTGCACAATTATCCTACCTCCATAGGTATCCACACGAGATCCATTGTCCGATCAGAGGTTGTCGATGTCACCGGGATGCTAGCTCCCTTACAGACTTTTCTCTTGATGGTTGATTCAATACCTTCTGTAAATCTCTCAGACTCCTCTAGAGATGAAGAATGATCTATTAGAAGGAATAAGAGGTGGTGGAAGATGTAGAGAAGAAAAACTCCTTTCTCTTTTTCTCTCTTCCCAAATATACCAACACCCAAGCCCCTAGAAAACCCTAGGGCTTGCTTCATGCTAGGAAAGGAAGCGCCCACCCCTTGAACCCATGCCCCAAAATATTTTCACATTAAAACTACTTGTGGAGACTTTCTTATGATGAAAATTGATTGGTTTCGATGCAAAAAAACAAAATCCATTTTAAGGTAGGCATCCCTAAGTGTTTTGATAAAACCAAACACTTAAAAAAGGGTAAGGATAAGGACTTAACATGTTTGAATTCAAAATAATTTTGAACTCAAAACCAAAATAGATTTTATCCAAAATGGGCATGGAGTAGAAAGGGCGACATTCCTTCAGATTTGCATAAAAACATTCATGCTAAAAATAAAATGGCATGAGAATGGTGGCATCCAGGAAAAGGTGGTGCAAGGGAAGAAGAGTCCATTCTCATTTGGACTCTTGATTTCCTTATTTGATCCTTATCCAAATCATATATGGTTAGGACTAAATAAATAGGTAAATCTAATCTAATTAGACACCTAATTACCTAAATCAAATTTTAATCAAATCAAAATTTAATTGAATCCAAGCTCTAATCAAATTAGGAACTAATCTCCCTTGCAATCGGATCAAATCCGATTCAAATCAAACTGAATCCAATTCAATTAGACTTGATACGAACTTCTTTGCTCAATCAAATTGAGTCAATTAGTAATTTAATTACTAATTAATTATTTAAATTTATTAATTTTAATAATTATTTTATTATAACTTTTGCATAAGATTAATCATCAATCATATTGACAATTTTACCCATCAATGATTCATACTCGTTAATCAGTCATTTGATCAGACAAAAATCTCTTTTATGTGTGATCCTATAGGCTCTATTTGTCTGATAGTGAGATATACTATGATCTCTATCACAATATCATCAAAACTCTTTTCGATTGATCAAACAATTCTAATTTTATCCTTCGAGGGTCATCGATCATCAAGATGACGCTCGATGAGTCTTACAATCCACCAGTGACATCTAATAGTATATAGTGGTAATTCCAACAGAATAAAAGTATGAACCTCTTGATATAATTATCATATGATTCAGTCCTTCTATCATGAGTCCCGACTAGACGGAGGTCGTGGAGAACTCGTCAAATTCCATCGTCAGTCATATGCAAGATTGGCTCAACTGAGTTTATTTGTGAATCTCATGGAACCTCTTTTTCAGTATTCACACTTGCTTTAGCCAAAAACTTTTGAACTCAGTCTCAGAAATCACATAGGACTTCTTCTTTCTATCAAGATCGATAGATTCCATCTAGGTGCATCCTACTTCTAACAGTGAATCTAAGCCTATTGTAGCCAATGTACACAGCAAGGATCCGAATGGCTAGGGATCAAGAGAACGTGCAGTCAAACTTAGTAACCTCACTATGAATAATCGATGATACCATAGGTAAAAGGATCACTCACACTACTGCAGCATCAAGAAGATCACTGACGAGTGAGTGGACATCTAAATATTTTTTGTATTGGTTATGCTCAATACAAGTTGTTCTTTAGCAACCACCTGCATTCTCACCCTAGTGTCTCTATATCCCAAACTCAAGATGCATCTACTTAGAAAGGGAGGTGATCCATGCACTGATCTTAAATGGATTGATCACTATCCTCCATGACGATCCTTCAATCAGAAGTATTGAGAAACTTGAAAGAAGAGTGTCCTATAAGTCAATCGCAAGTGTGTTGCGATGGAACTTTTCTTTATAATTTTTAACTTATGTAATGATATTTAATATTTGATAATAAAATGAGATATTGATTCATCATATTAGCTGCATCTTATTATG
>KE506144.1:198422-209725 GCA_000441515.1 Elaeis oleifera
CAGGGACCAAACCATCTCGATGATTAGGTCAACTCTTAACCTAATCGGGTCAAACCCAACTGAATCCAATTCAATTGGACTTGATCCAAAAATAATTACTCAATCAAATTGAGTTAATTAGTGATCAAATCACTAATTAAATCTCTCATAAATATTGAGTTCAAATCCGATGGGCAATCGGGCATCAAAATTCATCGATATGAAATCCTGATCGAAAAGTCCCAGACCAGTGGGACTCTTGATCCCGGTACCCAAAATATGTGGAACTCGTGATCAGCGAAGCCTGATTCTCGATCACAGAATCTCAGACATGTAGGACTCTTTACCAGCCATCAGATCAGATAAGAACCTCTAATGTGTGTGACCCCGCAGGTTCGAACCTAAGTCGGTAGCACAGGAATCAATTCCTGTACTAATCGTAGTGACCATCTAGCAATGGTACCCGATGATCGGTTAGGTCGAATAGTCACAATCGCAACACTCAGAACCTACGTGAATATGGTTACTGTATAATTCATCCTTATGACCCCTGTGTTTAGGACGACTCAGGATTTAAACTGTCAACCCTGATCAGATCATTCGAATCGTGCTCAACTCAAATAGTCCTGTGACTCCTCACAAGGACTACCTTGGCCAAGGTTTTGCTAAATTGAAACACGACTGTACACAGCTCCTAAACTAGAGTGGTCAATCCCATCTTGACACACGCACTGACAAGTCAAGTACTTGACTACACCCAGCAGCCTTCCGTCACTGAATTAGAAATTCAGGTAGTCCAGTGCCTAAGTGCAGTGAGTTGCTTGCAAGTCACCGTGGCGGTCTCAGATCGGAGGGACATTTATACCCATATTCCATCGGAGCAAATCTTGACAGTAGAAATAGCTCCGGAGTCGGTCACGCTCAGTACAGATGTACCCTTACATCTCACCTGTATGCCATACCAGTGTCTCCACACTCATTGGTTAGGAGGACAACCAATCTATATGGCACACAACAATCTATGCTTGATAAACATTGTCGTCCTTGGTAACAACGTATCATTTGGTCGCGAACAGATTTAAGGACTAAACGATAAATTCTTCTTTGTCGAGTCTAAATAGTCCTAAGGACTTCACCACAACATAGGAGTTCATTAGAAGATGAAATATTTATGATGAAAATATCAAAATAATTTTATTAATTCATAATTTATGTACATATACAAAAAATGAGCACAACCGTCAACAGGCTGACGATTGGCTTTGGGATAGTATTCCCAACATCTATCTCATGGATTATCCGGGTCAAGATTTTGCTAAATTGAAATATACTGATGCATATCTCCAACCAATTCAGAGGGGTCAATTCCATCTTGACTCACACACCGACTTGATAAGTACTTGACTGCACCCAGTAATTTTCATCACTAACTTAAAAACTTAGATGGTCTGATACTAAAGTACAGTGAGTTGCTTACAAATCACCGTGGTGGTCTCAGGTCAGAGGGACACTTATACCCATACCCTTCACAAGCTACTCTTGACAGCAGAGTGCTCGACACATGGTCACGTTCGATGCGAATGTACTCCTACATTCCATCTGCATGCCATAACAGTATCTCTACACTCTTTGGTTGAGAGGACAACCAACTCATATGGCACACAACGACCTACACTTGATATCGCTATCATCCTAGTAATAGCATATCGTTTGGTCGCGAATATTTTTAAGGACTTAACGACAAATCCTCCTTTGTCGATTAATAATAGTTCTAAGGACTTCATTACAATACAGAAGTTCAAAGATGATCAATTTATAATGAAAATATCAAATAATTTTATTAATAAAATTCATATATAATTTACAAGATGAGCACAATCGTCTAATAATTAGCTTTGGGACACATTTTTCAACACAAATCTGCCACTAATCCTGACGTATACTACCTATAACCAGAAGACTATCAATTGGTAAACCCAGCTAGATGCCTATTAGATGTAGCCTTAGAAGCCATTCGAATTGACACATTAACTCTTTTTAGGATATAATTTCATACTCGACCTAATTATCTAGGGTAGTTAGTTACTATTCATATAGTGTATGCATCCATGAATCATTCAGGGAGTTAATAAAATGATGACACATATTCTCATGAGTTAAAAATTTGAGGTATGTATCATTGATGGTCAATTTTAAATTGCTCCCGATCTATGGATCATCACGTGATGGTGATCGATCAGATTAGCTCGATTGTTGTACGGATCACTTTCTTAGGATAGATGAGTCTCAAGTCTACGATGCGAAGATACTAGAGTGAGAGTATAGGTGTTTGTTAGAGAATAAAGATAACGAGCATGATCAATACGAGAAGTCATTTGGATGTCTACTTACTCGTCAGTGACTTTCTCGATGCTGTAGTAGTGTGAATGGTTCTTTGACTTATGGTACCTCAGCTATTTATAATAAGATTGCTATAGTTTGACTATACTATAACTCGATCTTTTAGCCATAAGAAGTTTTGAGGTGTATGTTGGATACAGTATATTCATTATAGGAATAGAGTATGTACTTAGATGGGATCTATCGATCTTAATAGAAAAGAAGAAGTCACTACAAGAAATAAGACTTTTATCGATACATGATTTACCTACGTAAATTTTACATAGATGAAGAGCACAATTAGATATGGAAAATAGTAAATATCAAAAAAATCAAGTAATTAGCTATGCTTATTAAAATACATCGTAAAAAATAATTATCGATGAAACTATAGCATCGACATTGAAATCAAAGCATCGATAATGGGTGGTATTAATTTTTTATTTGAAAAAAAATTTTATCGACGTAAAATTAGCATCGATAATTAATCTAATTACCTACTAAAAAAGGAAGCATAAGCAATTAGGCCTTATTGCCTACATAAAATTTGTGTCAGCAAATATTTTCTCAAAATAAAAAAATAATTAAAAAAATATTTGCCTATGCAAATTTTACATAGGCAATAAGTCCTAATTGCCTACGCTTCCCTCTTGCATAGGTAATTAGAATAATTACTGATGCATAATTAGCATCGATAAAAGTTTGATGAAAATAAAAAATTTAATAAAAATAAACCATTTACTGATGAAAATTTTATGTTGGTAATTATTCTAATTATCTATGTAAGTAAAAAATATAGCTAATTATTACTTATTGTCTATGCAAATTTTACGTCAGAAAAAATTTTCTCAAAATAAAAAAGTTAATTAAAAAAATATTTGCCTATGCAAATTTTATGTAGGCAATAAGTCCTAATTTTCTATGCTTTTCTCTTACGTAGGTAATTAAGTAATTACTAATGCAAAATTAGCATCGATAAATATTTTATGAAATAAAAATTAATAAAAGTAAAATTATTTGCTATTATAAAATTTATGTACTCTAATTACCTACATAAGAGAAAAATGTAGGCAATTAGGACTTATTGCCTATGCAAATCTTGCATCAAAAATATTTTTTAAATAAAAAATTAATTAAAAAATATTTGTCTATGCAAATATTATATAGGCAATAAGTCCTAATTGCTTATGTTTTACACTTGTGTAGGTAATTAGATTAATTACCAATGCAAAATTAGTGTCAAAAAATGATTTATGAAATAAAAATTAATAAAAGTAAAACTATTTGCTGATGTTAAATTAGCATCATCAATTTTCTAATTACCTATGCGAGAGGGTAGCATAGGTAATTACTTATTTCCTATGAAAATGTTGCATCGGCAAATATTTTTTCCTAAAATAAAAATTAATTAAAAAATAAATATTTACCAACATAAAATTTATGTAGGCAATAAGGCCTAATTGCCTATGCTTTTCTCCTATGTATGTAATTAGATTAATTACTGATGCTAATTTCACATCAAATTTTTTTTATGAAAATAAAAATAATAAAAATAAATCATTTGTCGATGCAAAGTTAGCATCAAAAATTAATCTAACTACCTATGTAAGATGGAAGTGTAGGAAATTAGAACTTATTGCCTACATAAATTTTATATCAAAAAATATTTTACTAAAATAAAAAAATTAATAAAAAAGAAAATAATTTGCCAACATAAAAGTTATGTCGACAATAATGCTAATTTCCTACGCTTCAATCTTGCATCGATAAATATGTTTTAAATTAATTTTTTATAAATATTTTATCGATATAATTTTAAATTTAAATTATTTTTCTATTTATTATCTAATAATTATCATTAGAGTATCATCACAAAAGTCTACCTTAATTTGATAGCCCTAGCTATGTCAATCAAAAAAATTTGATTTCAACGGCCACGAACGATCACATAATGATCTGATAGATATAGACCACTGATGGATTTAAAATTTACAATGATGATTTTGATGATATTTATAGTGTACTGTCAAAATTTTACTTTAATCAGACATCATTATCATGATCAATTTAATACAGAATGATTTTGATCGTTAAATAAAAATGAGTGATCAAAAGGTCAAACGGCATCGATTATAAGATAATTTTTAGATAAATGATCTTTACTACTACTTTGATTATTTGTATGGTGGTGATTGTAAATTTAAATCATGCATATATGAACAATCTAAAACTATATACCTCTTGATACTCATTCCTAAGGTCCTTAAGTAATTATACTTGTACTTTTGTAAGAACTACTTAACATGGATGGTTCATACATGCATGGTTTGAATTTTATGATCATCACTATACAAATGATGAAAGTAGTAGCAAAGACCATTTAACTAAAATATCACTTTAATTGAATGTTGTTTGGCCTTTTGATCACTCAATTTTTATTTAACGGTCGAAATCATTCTATAGTAAATTGATCTTGATAATGATGTCCAATTGAAGTAAAATTTTTTTAGTATACTATAAATATCATTGAGATCATCATTATAAATTTTTAGATCCATCGATAGTCTCTATCTATCAGATCATCGTGCAGCCGTTCGTGACCGTCGAAATCAAATTTTATTGATCGAGATAGTTAGGGCTATCGAATCAAGGCAATCTTTCATGATACTCTAATGATAATTATTTAGATAATGAATGATAAAGATAGACTTTAAATTCTAAAATTATATCAGCTATTTAGATAACTATAAATTATTTATAAAAATAAAAAATAAATTAAAAAATATTTTCGATGCAAAATTTGCATAGGCAACAATTTAACTGACTACGCTTATATCTTACGTAGGTAATTAGGATAATTTTCTATGCTAAATTAGCATCGATAAAAGTTTATTTTTATTAACTTTTAATTTTAGTAAAATATTTGCCGATGTAAATTTAGCATAGGCAATATCCTATTTGCTTATGTTAAAATTTGCGTCGGTAATTAGGTATTATTTTCGATGCAACATTTGCATCAGCATATAGTTTCGAATAAAAAAATCATGCCGAACTCATTCCCTCAGCACGTTTTCATCTCCCGCCCCTACCCTCCCCGAACCCTATTTCCCCATCGAACCACCACTCCCGCCCCATTTCCCTCTCTTTCTCCCTCTCCCTCAACCATCGCCACTCTCGAAGTCAGTTGTCACTGGCTTTAGTCATCACCATCGCCGTCGCTGCCACCACCGCCACTGCCGCCACCGCCGACTATTAAAGATAATTTTTTTTTGGCTCTGCAGGGAAGGAAGGAGGCAGGGGGGTGGGAGGGAGGGGACGATCGAGGCCTGGGGGGTAGGGAGCAGACTGCTAGGGCCCGAGGGGAGGGAACGGCTGCCGAGGCCAAGGGCAAAGGATCGGAGGGTGGTTTTGTGTTCCCGCAAATGACAGTCGGGCCTAAGGGGAGGGGAGCGGACCACCAGGGCCCGAAGGGAGGGACGGCCACCGAGGCCGAGGGCAGAGGATTGAGGGTGGGTGGTTTGTGTTCTCGCAGACGGCTGTCGAGGCTCAAGGGGAGGGAAGGGGGCCTAGTCATACGGAGGTTGGGTGGATCGTCGGGGCCCGAGGGGAGGGGACGGCCGTCGGGCCGGGGGTGGAGGATCGGGGGGGTGGTTTTGTGTTCCTGCATACGACCGTCGGGACCCAAGGGGAGGGAGGGTAGGCTAGTCATGCGAAGATCGGGGCGGACCATCGAGGCCCCGAGAAGGAAGGGGACGGCCATCGGGGTCGGGGGCGGAGTGGCCGGGGTGGGGGCTTTGTGGCATGCGGGGGAAGGAGAAGAAGGGGAAAAAATAAAGAATTAATTTTAAAATTAATAATTTATTAATAAAATAGTAAAATAATAAACTAATAATAAGTATTAAAATAATAATGATAAATAAATAAATAAATTATTAAAATAATTTTTTTGTAATGAAATAGTTAGATTTAAATAATGTAATATTATTTTTAAAAATAATTTAAAAATATGAGGGGCACTAATAGGAGGGTCGGCCCACGAGATGAATGGGCTAGCCGGGCACGGCCTATTGGCCAAATGGGCTAGCCCATGGGGCCTAGCCCATTTTAGGGCCAAATGGGCACCACGGGAGATGGAAGGAGAAGTATTAACAGGTTTTGGATTTGGGTTCAAATCTAAAATTTGAACTCAATTTGCTTCATTAGGATATATTTAGTCCCTACTGTTTAATGCACATTGCTTTTACTTGTTATAATTTATTGCTTTTGTTTGTTTAGTCCCTGTGTTTATTGTGATTAGTCGAATCCTCTAGTGAATTTTTCATGCATATGAGCTGCTATTATTGATGACTTTATATTTATAATTACTTGTTAATTTAACTGATTAATTAGATGTCTATTTTATAAAATTTGCATTGCATAGAACCATAGGTCCAGGATCCGGATCAGGATTCGATTGTGATTTAATGCATGCATCGATGTAAC
Organism: Elaeis oleifera; assembly: GCA_000441515.1. Lineage (NCBI taxonomy): Eukaryota > Viridiplantae > Streptophyta > Magnoliopsida > Arecales > Arecaceae > Elaeis > Elaeis oleifera. The sequence continues at coordinate 205,263 of KE506144.1, forward strand.
CTTAGACTCTCGTTCAAGAGTTGATCCCAGAGTCTCCAAAATGGACTCTGTGAATGGCTCTTAAATGTTCCAATTTGGACAGTTCAGAAATGCATCAATTTTTATTATTGTCATGGCATTCTTTGTTCTATTATGGAAAATTCTATCGCAGTTATCTAATTTATTATCCGGGTACATATTAGATATGATTAAAATATGATCCATCTATATCATGTACTTAGAGAACTATAGGGAGACGCTATTGGATTTTTTTTCAGATATGGAATAAAGAACATAGCTATGGAAATAATAAAAGTGATGCATTTTTGAAAGGGATAGAACCACACCTATTAGGAAGGAGTTGGTGGAGTTAGCATTGCATTTTTGAAATGGATAGGATCATGTATTTTAAAACCTTTTTATAACACATACTTTAATGATGAACATTTCTTGTAGATAGATAAAAAAAATCGATAAGAATTGGATGAATACTCGCTCTATCATCTTACCTGAATACCGATAAGGTGTTAGGGATTTTATAAGATTTACATGAGAAAGAGTTGATGATCCCAATAGAATCAAATATCCTTGTCAGAGATGTCACAACAATTACTTTCTACCTATAGATACAGTATTAGAGCACTTATTAAATTGGGGTATGGATCCAAAGTATGCTATTTGGGATTTGTATAGAGAATATAGACCTACTAACATAAGAGACCAACATACGGATCAATAGTCTGAATCAATTGACATCAATGAGATGTTAGATGATTTATGTGAAGGGACACATTTTGACAACTCTTCTGACAACTCTTCTGATAGTATGGATAATACAAATGATAGATATTTTGAAAACTCATGAGAGATGTCAAGGAGCCATTATATCCAAATTGTAAGAAGTTCTTAAAACTTGAGTACTTGATAAAGCTTCTCCACAGTAAAACCATGTTTGGTTGGAGTCAAAAGTCCTTTGACTTGATATTGAACTTAATCAAAGAGGCATCATCGGATGGTGAAAAACTTTCAAAATCATATTCAAAGGCAAAAATTATATGCATGAACTTGGACTGGATTATACACCGATACATGCATGCAAGAATGATTGTGCATTATTTATAAAGAATATCAATACTTGGATTGTTGCCCAAAATGTGGTGAGTCAAGGTGTGCTGAACATTTCAAAAGAGATAAGAAGCAATTTCACAAGATTTTGAGATACTTTCCATTAACACCAAGACTTCAAAGACTTTATCAATCATCAAGAACCGTCGAGGCGATGAGATGGCATCATGAGATGAGAATTTTTAAGGATAACATCATTAGTCATCCAGCTAACTCTATAGTTTAGATGAAATTTGACAAACAATATCCTCAATTTACTAGTGACCCATGCAACATTCGTCTTGGCCTAGCATCTGATAGTTTCAATCCATTCAGGACCATGAGCAATGCTTATAGTATGTAGCCAGTTATGTTAATACCGTATTATGTTGCACCATAAACATATATGAAAAAGCCATTTATATTTTTATCATTATTTATTCCTAGACATACAACTCTTGGTAATGAGATAGATATTTATCTGCGACCCTTAATCGATGAATTGAGAGAACTTTGGGAGATTGATGTTGTAACATATGATTCAATTAGTAAAAAAATTTTGATTGCATGCGATGATAATATGGATAATTAATAATTTTTCAGCATATGGCAACCTATCTGGATGGAGCACAAAAGGATATTTGGTATGTCCAATTTACAACAGTGATAGCTACTCTATTAGATTGAAGCATGGAAGAAAATTATCTATATGTGTCATCACCGGTTATTACCATCTAATCATTCTTGGAGAATCCATCAGAATCGATGCTTCAATGGAAAGTCAGAGATATGTGGGCCACCCTGTGTGATGAGTGGAGATGACATATTGGCACAACTAGAGGCTATTGACAGTGTCAAATTCGATAAATTTTTTAAGAGTCGCAAATAAAAGTGTAATGAATCAGAGTTGAATTGGGTGAAGCATAGCACATTTTTAAATTATCTTATTGGCAATATCTCCTACGTCATCATAACTTGGATGTCATGCACATTAAAAAAATATTTGTGATAATGTTATTGGGACACTTCTTAACATCAAGGAAAAATAAAGGATAATCTGAATTCTCAGCTAGACTTGAAATAATGGGATTACAACATTGTGCCCCGTCATGGTGGGAAATACTTAATGCCAACTGCAAGTTATACATTGCATGGAGATGAAAAAGAATTTTTGTGCGTGGTTAAAATTGTAAAGTTTCTGATGGTTTTGCCTCCAACATTTCAAGCTGTGTGAACTTGAAAGATGACAGTATCTCAGATATGAAGAGTCATGACTCTCATGTTATGATGCAGCATCTTATACCCATTGTGATGCGTGGCTTCTCCACTCTAGAGGTACAGAATGCACTTATTGAATTGAATATTTTCTTTCAAAAATTATGTTGTCAGAAACTTCAAGTTGATATACTTGAGAAGCTTCAATTAGACATTGCCCTAATTCTGTGTAAGCTTGAAAAAAATTTTCATCATCATTTTTCGATATTATGGTACACTTGGCGGTTCACCTTCCAAGGGAGGCTTTGCTTGCCAAACCAGTCCAATACCAATAGATGTATCCTGTTGAGCGGTAATAATATTATAAAAAATTATTTTTTATTAATTTATAACTATTATAATTTAATTATTAATATTTATTTTATTTTTATCATTTTATATATGCAAATTTTGTATAAGTTGAAACAATATGTGCAAAATAAGGCATGTCCAGAAGGATTAACTGGGGAAGTATATATTTTCACAGAGTGTCTTACATTCTGTTCGATGTACCTCGATGATGTAGAAACATGATTCAATCATGAAGAGTGCAATACAGATAGGGAGTGGGCTGACATTGAATCTACATTATTTATTTTGAAGATTAATGTTCATCCCATTGGTGGAAGAAAGTACAAACATATGGACATAGAAGAGTGCAACCTGATGAATTTTTATGTACTAAATAATTTGAAGAAATCTATTATTTATAGAGTAAGTATGTTTACATAATCAACATTATATACTTCTCATGAGGTAAATAAATAATAAGCATGCATTTATTGTAGAGAGCATAGAGACATATTATTGCGACAAAGTAATAGAGATATCGAGGGACGACATTGAAGGGAGTTCGCAACTTAGTTCAGACAATGTGTAAGCACTATAGTAGTTTTATTCAACTTTTTATTACATGTAATGTATCCAACTAATTTATCGTAACTTATACATACACTATTGCAGATGATGTTAATGAAGGAAAAACCGTCTTTTTTCTATGTAGGATCTTCTAGATTTCATCAAATCTAGGTGGAATAATTTAAAATTTATCCTATGCTATTTCAAATCTAATATCTTTTAGATCTAATTTTATTATCTAATATTTAAATTTAAGATTAAATCTAAAAATATGAAAAATATAGACATACCTCAAGGATAATCTGATTACCCTGTAGTTGATCGCAGCACAGCCCAAGGTTCTGATGTAGCCACGCAATAGCCTGGCCTCTATCGATATCCACTCAGGTAGGACCTGAAATATCTTCTCCTCGCAAATCTATGCTCCAAAAATCATATCTCTATCTAATTTGAAAGTACTTCAGAACTCCTTTTGAAGTTGGAGCAGCAGCCTGTCGAAGATGTCCTGCAGCCTTCCTGTTCCAGGCATCACCACGCCTTTTCCTTGCACCAGATGAACGTCCAACTCCTTGGACGTGAAGAGGGGAGAGAGGAGAGCAGGGATGATGTGGAGAAGAGGAGAGGTGGCTATATTTTCATGGGTAGGGAGCATAATCTCTAAACCCTAGGTGCAGACAGGGTTTATATAGACCCTGCTGCACTGCGCAATGCCACATCATTCGACTAATCAAAAAATTCCATTAAATCTAAAAAAATTCTGATTGGTGGAGTGATGTCATCTGATCACATCAGATAAGAACCCCACCTCTCTCTCCTAAGTTGGCACCAACATTAGATAAGTACAAGGAAAGGTTGGCGCCAACAAGTCCATGTTGATCAAGACTCTCCATCCTTATCCACTTGGGGCGCCCACTTAATCCAATTGGGCTCGCACCATAATCTGATTATGGCACCCAATTTGATGTGGTTTGTGTTACGAAATTCATTACAGGGTAAATGGTAATTTAAATTTTTTGAAATCACTATTTTACAGCAAAAATTATTAATTAATCTAATTAATTAACATAAATTTATTCTACACTAAGATCTAAATATGATATATAGTATGCATGTATTTAAATTTGAAATTCGAATTTAAACAGTAAACACTTTACTGTAATGTGTTCAAAACATAATACCTTTGTGCGGTAGTAGATCGCCGCAATCTGATCACGTCGGGAGAGTCTGATCATCGCGATATAGCCACACAGTGTGTCTGACCTCTACAG
>KE506145.1:52316-70758 GCA_000441515.1 Elaeis oleifera
TGTGGTAGAGCTTCAGTGTTAAATAATTTAATTTATAAATATTTTATAATAATTTTATGCATGATTATTAGATCTGAAATTTGAATCAATTCATCCCTGGATTGAGTCGACTCATCACAATGGGTCGACTGAGTTTCGAGACTTAGTTGATTCATTGATGATGAATTATTAATCATAATTTTTAGTCTGTTATATTGAGTCAGCTCAACAGAAATTGAGTTAACTAATCAGGATTCTGAGTCGATCCAAACAATACTAAGTCGACTCAACAGACAAACTATAATAATTATATTAATTTAGATCAAATAATTCTATGTAAATAGTAATAAAATCAATCATAAATTATTTATAATTATTCTAAACATGTTTATGATTTTAGATTTTATTTACAAAGATTAAATGCAACTACTTTTCATACAATATATCATATACACAATCTTAAGATTTTGATAAAAGTAAAGTTTCTTTTCGCATTCATCTTCATAGGGTATAGTCACAATGGCACCCCAACACATCATAAGAGGATCTAATTGAATGAAAAAAAGAGAGATCTAATCTCTATTACCTCCTATAACCAGACGGCCTGGTGACAAATCCAATCTGATTACTTCACTACTCAGATCATCTAATCTAAATAATTCAGATCTAATCTAAATTATTTTAGATCTAATTATTATATTTTGATCATATCAAAATTATATAATAATCATCATAAATAAATTTCACATGCTTCAATTTAAAATCAAATTTTATAAGGATCAGCATAAACTAGGACAACCTTTGCACTGTAAGGGATAAACCTTACAACAGGACAACCTTATATCAGTTTGTAAGATCAAATCTATAACTAATTTCATATCTAAATATCATATATCAGACCTAATCTAAATTAAATTATAGATCTATATGCATATAATGTCATGTCATATCAAACCATGGCTTTGATACCATTATTGGGAAGTACAAGGATTTCATGCATGCATTTCAAAAATTTTTACAACAAAAAATATTAGATTAAACTGTTTAATCTATAAATATATGCATAAGATATGATCTTAAAACTCCTACAAATGGATCTATGATATGAATTTATATGCATAAAAATCTGAATTTAAAACAATAAGTATGTGAACCAAAAATCAGCATTTAGTAATATATCTAATCTACTACTATCAAGGTTTCGAACCCAACACCTGAGCATGGGTAGTCAAACTCCATAATCGAGAATGTAAATCCGAAAATTCTCTCTAGTCGCTCGCAGCCGCACAACATCCGACCTCTATGGATGGTCCACATGAAGCCCTCGGATCGATCAGCCCTCCGCAGGAGTGCTAGCTCACGCAGTCGGCTTCTGATGGTGGATCTGATTTGATCTCCTTCTTCGATCGTCTCGAACCTTTTCGATATCGAAGATGAATCAAAAGAAGATGCTGGATGGTGGAGGAAAGGTAGATGAAGACTCTCTTCTCTTTAATTTTTTCTCACTTAGAAATCTTAGAATAGTTCTAGATCTCTCATCCGAGAGGAGATCGGTCTTCTCCTTTGTTCATGCCAAAGAAGATAGAATCCCACCCAAACCTCATTCCCCATAAAGGTATTCAGCCCCTCTTTCCCACAGCAATCTCACAGTGAAAACCTCAGATGTTTTGGCACATAAAAAAGAAGGCTTTTTATGGTTATCACACACATGAGATTAGATAGGATAAGGGCTGGAGTTTGTTGCAATTCAAACCATTTTGAATTTCAATTTAACTCTAACTTTTTCTCACTTTTATCTGACTTAAAGAAGGACCTATCAGTGGATTTTGACATTTTAAACATATGAGAGCTTCTCCTTTTTATCGCACAAAACAGGCTCCTTCACAGGGCGCCAACGAGTGGGACAAGAGGGATAGATTTTTGAGTTTAAATTCAAACCTTTTGAATTCAATTTAAAACAAACCGAATCTACTCCAAAGAGAACAACAAAAAGGGGTTTAGCTTCAAGTTTCTCACACACAAACTAATTTTGTGCGATGAGAAAAGGGTGAGTCTTTCTGGGTGGTGCAAGAGAGAGAGAGTCCTATTCATTTGGGACTCTAGAGTTTAACCAATTGAATTTCTTTCAAATTCAATCTAATTAGATCCAATAAACATGATGAACCTAATCTAATTAGGTTCCAATAACCTCAATTAAATCTGATCAAATCAGTAAATTAATTGAGCCATTATCCCGATCAAATCAGGATCATTAATTAATTATTAATTAATCCTTCATTAATGATAGAGTCCCAATCCAGTGAGACTCTTTAGCAGAGTCTCCATCCAATGGGACTCTTCCCCAGAGTCTCAGTCCAACGAAACTCTTTAGATTAATCATCTAATCAAAGAGAAACTTCTAATGTGTATGATCCCATAGGTTCGAACCTAAGCTAGTAGCATAGGAATAAATTTCTGTACCAATCAGAGCAACCATCTAGCAATGGTACCCAACGTCCGAATAGGCCAAATGTATGTAAAGCAACACTCAAGAATCTACTTGGATATAGTTACCGTATAATTGATCCCTTTGACTCTTGATGCTAGGATGATTTAGAGTTTAAACTGTCAACTCTTAACAGTACATCTATTATGTGTCTCAATCTAATAAATCCTATGACTCCTCACAAGGATTGCCCTGGCCAAAGTCGTATTAAATTGAAGCACAAAGTATTCTCTTCAATCTTTTGGAGTGGTCAATTTCATCTTGACTCACGCACTGACTTTACAAGTACTTGACTATGCCTAGAAACCTTTCGATTCTAAATTAAAATTCAGATAGTCCGACACCAAAGCATAGTGACTTGCTTGCAAGTCACCGTAGTGATATCAGGTTGGAGGGACACTTACACCCATATCCCTTCGGAGTGACTCTTGACAGCAGAGTGCTCCAGAGTCGGTCACGTTCAGTGAAATATACTCTACATTTCACCTGCATGCCATACCAGCATCTTCATGCATCTTGGTTAAGAGGACAACCAACCTATATGGCACACAACGACCTATACTTGATATATCTATCATCCTAGTAATAACATATCATTTGGTCGCGAACTCATTTAAGATCTAAACGGTAATCCTCCTTTATCAATTTAAATAGTCTTAAGGACTTTCATCATAACATAGAAGTTTGATATAGAAGATGTACAAGCTTATGATAAAAAATTATCAAATAAATATTTATTAATTAATTCATATATAATTACATCAATTAGCACAACCGTCAACAGGCTGACGATTGGCTTTGGGACATATTTTTCAACATCACACATAAAGGGACTTGGTCAAGGATGGTTCAATTGGGCTCATAAAATCTCAATTGAATTAAGCTTTGATGAAATTCTATTGGATTTAGGAATACTATGCCAGCATATGGTTTAACCCAATTCTTCATATGACTTAGATTTGTGTTCCTTAATGGATAAGGACTTGATCAAGTCAAAGCAAGCTAGTGGGCACCACGAGTTGGAAACCCAAACTCCAAATTAGATTTGGAATCCTTATTGGATAAGGATCTAATTAAAAGCAATCAATTAAAATTGGATCTCCTTGTAGGACATGGATTTGATCCAAGTTGCGGTCAAGTTGGCGCCACCCATGTGGATAAGGATGAGAGGGGCCACGCCCACTTTGATTGGGTCAAAGGGACTTAAGTCCAAATTGGATTGGTTTAGAGTCCAATAGAAGCAAGGATATGGTCAAAAGAGAAGTCCCAGTGTAACTGGACTTTGACAGGATCAAATCCCAAAAGCCCTAGGATTCATGCCTATTTAAAGACCCCTCACCAAGGGTCAAGGCATCTCAAGTTTCACGCCCCTAGCCTCTTCTAAGCCCCCTCTCTCTCCTCTTCCATATCCTTCCTCTCTCCCTAGAGTTCCCACCCAAGGGTTGGCATCCAACCTTCTTCCACAACCAAGGAGTTGGGTGCTACTCTTTAGGCTTCAAGGGTTGATCTTGAGTTTCTACGTGAAGGAAGAAAACCAAAAGGAGATCCAAATTGAGATCAAAGCTTGCTGATCCATCTTGGAGAAGAAGGATCAAATTCATGAGGAAGTATCCTAGAGCTTTTTTATAGATACTTGTAAAGATTGGATATGTGTGCGGCTCTTCAAGCAACCTCAAATTCAAGATCATCAAGCTACGGTGTATATCTACCCTCGCAAAGGTAATGATGAGATCTTTATGCTTATGTTTGATAATTTTATTGGCTGCTTACAAGTCTTAAGAACATAATAGGGATGATCTCATAAAATGAGATATAAAAGATGTATGTTAGAATAAATCATTTCTACTGTTTGTATAAAAATTTTTATTGTTCTAGCATGCGTGTTGCCTTAATTTTTTCTTCAATTGGTATTAGAGCAAAGGTTGCATGATCATATTCTTAGATCTGGAATTCATATTAGATCTAAATTATTTCCTTATGATTAGATCTTTATTTCAAATTGGATCTGAAAATTCATGTTTATCAATTGTATATGAAGTTTAAATGTGATCTGAATTTTATGTTTTCAAATAAGCATGATTGTTAGATTAGATCTAATTTATTGTTTTATTTGAATTTGATTTTTATATTTTTTTTATCTAAAATTTAGATGAGATCTAAAATATTAGATTAGAAATTTTAATAAAAATCAAAATTATAATTGATAAGCACTTGGATTAGTCGAATCACATCCTGATATAAGGTTGTCTTGGCATAACTTAGATTATGTTGGAAGGTTGTCCTAGGATGTTATAAGATAAAGCCCTAACTACACATCTAAAATTTAAATTGGATCTGAGATTTTAGATTAGAGATCTAATTGATAAGCAATTGGGTTAGTCAAATCATATTCTGATATAAGGTTGTCTTAGCATAATATAGGTTATGTTGGAAGGTTGTCCTAAGATGGTGTGAGATGAAACTCTAATCATGAAATATCTTTTAAGAAAACAAAGACATGATTGAATTGATTATGGTAATCATTTTGTGTCTTCATTGATAGTAGTGACCAAATTACTACAACCCTTGGTGAAGGGTGTATCATGAACACACATTAAGATGGTTGCAACTTTATAGTTTGTGGTGAGGAACCTAAAGCCAAGCCTAATATGAATGGGTTAGCCTATTGATGTCTAAGGCAAGTGCTTTGAAAGGTGGTTATTTAATTAGGACCATTATATTTGCACGGGGAGCCTCCCATCTATCATCACTTATTTGACCAATTTGGCTGATCTGATTCAATTTAGGGTGCTTATGGTTAAGTTCACTACATTTATATTGCACCATGAGATCGTCTTGATGAGACCAAGTCAGGATTTTCTAGTAGATCCAATTTAATTATGGATTTACATGCGATGTAGATTGACAATTAAACCTAAAGAAGATCTAAATCAAATCTCCTCATAAAATATTAAGCCTAACGATCTTCCATTGTTATAGATGTGTGGATCTTCCGAGTGCTGACTATTTTCGATTGGTCATAGTGGTTTAGTTGCATCAAGGAAGACGTAACTACTCTATAGCAAGAGATGCTCCCGAGTAAAGATGAAGTTGGACCCAATAACTGTCAGGTAAGAGATCCAATGATGGCTTTTACACCTGTTGGTGAATAGTGGGTCTGACTTAACTAAGAAATAAGGTCAGTAATAACTATCAGGTGAGACATTAGGACTTAGAGATCGGAGATCACTGTAACATGCTTGAAGAAGTATTGGACAAGAGTTGTCCACTCATTAGTTAACACATCCTTAATAACTGTCAGATCAGGTGGTGTGCCAATCAATAGAATCGTAGTATCTACTAAAAACTCTAATCACGAGGGGTTTCTATTTTCCACCTAAGGGTGTGGTAAATTCGAGAAAATAGTGGAGTAAATTTATTTTAAATAAATCTTTAAAATAAACTAAATTAATTAATTACAAAAATCTAACTAGAATCTTCTTCTCTTTATAGGAAATGTCTGCTTCTAACCCTCTTATCCATGTTTTAGAAACTAACCAACTAACCGGACCTAATTATAAGGACTAGCTCTAGAACTTGAAAGTTGTTTTGAGTTCTGAAGAGCATAGCTGTCTTGGATCAGGAAACCCCAGTGTTATCGAATCGTCCAACCACTGACCAATGAAAAGTGCTGGATAAATGGACGGATGATGATAATAAGGTCAGGTGTTACATCTTGGCATCTATGTCAAATAAATTGCAATGCCAGCATATGGACATGAAGACTGCCAGGGCTATCTTGACTCACCTACAAAAGTTGTATGGTGAGAAGAACTGATCTGCCTACTATGAAGTGTCCAAAAGGCTCTTCAGTGCAAAGATGAAAGAAGGACAGTCGGTCTATGATCATTATTTGACAATGATTAAGGACTTAGAGGAGCTTGAGAAGCTCGGCATGACCATGCATAGAGAATACAACTGAATTTGATTCTGCAATCCCTTATAGGATCATATGAGCAGTTTATAGTGTTGGGTTCCAGTTGTACAGTGGAATATGATTTCAAAAAAATTTTAAAAAAAATTAACACTTAAAATCAGTTAACCAGAATACAAACCCTAAGATTACCTTGTAGATTTCAATCAAACAAACAAACATACATATAAGGTAGAAATTATATGTTCCCGAAGATGATGATCCAGTGCTAGGATGATCTTCACAAGATACCAAAGTAGATGTCCTCCAATGGTGATCCATACAGGATTGATCAGGTCCTTCCAAATTGATGTAGTGCTGCAGCTTGTTTCACAAGTACACTGTCGATTTTCTTTCTCAAGGACAAACTGCACCATAGCCTAATTGCCTTCTAAACTCCACTAGATCCACACCACAAATTGTTTTTCAAAAGATTCTCACACCCTTGATTTGATCAAGATATCCAACACTTGGATATGTTGATCACAAAAGAAGTAGACAATCTGTAACTTTCCTTCTCAAGTTTTCTCTCTTATTTTCTTCCTTTCTTTTCTTTTCTTTTCTTTCTCTTAATTTTTTCTTTCTTTTCTCTGACTTTTATTCTTTCTCCTCTCAATTTCATGCCTAATAACCCAAGGAATACATGTTAATCCCTTAGGAGTGCCCCCTTTAAATAAGAAAGGAAAGGGCGCAAGAAACAACCCATGGCGCTACTACATATCCTCACGCAGGGTCTTTTTGGATTCTATGTGAATTAAATCACCAAGGAATAAATGTGGCATGGAAGAGCCTTCAAGCAGAAGGACTCCTCCACTTCAGTGCAAACAAATTCCTAAATGCCATCTGATGGCGCAAAAATAAAGAGAGGCATGGGATTAATGCATGGCGTGGAAGATTAGGGAGGAAATTAAGAGTAGCCCAGAAGGACTCTTCCTTCTGGACACCATGTAATAAGGAAGCTTTGGCTTTATTTGGTGTGGAATGGCATGGAAGAAATTGGATTAAGCTGAAATACTTTCAAGCTAACAAACCAAACCACCTAGGAGTCAATAGGTTTGAACCTAATCCAATTAAGTTCAAGGCATCAAGATAGGGTTAGCTCAAACACCTTAGAACTAAACTTAATTAGAAACTTGGGTTAATCCATGTGCCAACAAGTTAATTAAACCCATAGAATTTACAATAAATTCAATTAGATTAGATCATGATCAAATTTTAAAGTGTGTGATCCATTGGGTTCCATATCTAGCCAGCAATAGACTCAAAATCATAACTTAACTAATCCGATGAGATTAGACCAGTCCAAATGTATCAATTAATTAGAATACTTACTAATTAATTTTGAATTAAACTTTTTTAATTCTCATGAGTCCACAAATTAAGATTGATGTCTAGCAGCATGTCATGACTATCCGAAACACTTCTAATTTGGATTGTTTACCCGAATTGATCTATTGTTTACTTCACAATCTCTACCAGCTTTAGGATTGTTTACCCTTAAGGAGGATTAGGAGGAAAGATGAAGCTTCATGGAGAAGATGAGTGGAAAGGAAGAGATGAGAGGAGGATTAGAAGGAAGAAGACAAGAGGAGGAGGAGAGAGGAGAGGATGGGAGAAGAGAAGGAAGAGAGACTCTACCACTTAGAACCAAAACCCCTCTCTCGGTCTGTTTTCATGCTTGACCGATGCCTTGAACGAAGACCTTCCCCTTATTTACAGTCGAGGGAAGGGACTATGTGGATGGACTTCAATCGGTTTGGAGTCCGAAAGCTTGGAAAAGTCTAAAGTCTCAAACTTAATGAGTTTTAAGTCTGATTTTCTATAGCATCTTGTCATCTTATATTGTCAGAAATCTTCCTACAGATGAATAGTAGAGATATCAGGAATCTTTCTGTAGCCTGTTTGTCATCTTTGGATCCTAGTGTAGATTATCTTTTGAGAATGAATTAGTTGAATGAACCAGTTTTGAGAATCAAACTGACAATCGAACTGGCTTTGAGAATAGCAGTCAAGGTTGTTAATATAGTCTTCTAAGAATCATGGCTGCTGAGGAAGCTACCATAAGCTTATGTCCTTTAATATTCTTGATATAAGCACGACAACGCCATATTTTCAGATGTTTAAGACTGAACCTCTTCCCTTTCCATATCTCATATAGAGTGCTAGTAAAAGATTTAGTTGGTGCTTTATTCAAAATGTTCGCTGCGATTTTGAGAGCATATCCTTAGAAGGAGATCAAAAGATCAATGAAGCACATCATGGACCGCACCATATCTAATAAGATACGATTCTTCTTTTCTGTAATACCATTTAATTGTGGAGTGTAAAGAGGAGTCCATGTAGAAAAATTTTATTATTTTTAAGATGATCAAGAAACTCACTATTTAAGTATTCTCCTCCTCGATCAGATAAAAGTACTTTAATACTCTTACCAGTTCATTTCTCAACCATTTTTAGTACTCCTTAAACTTATTAATGACTTCAGATTCGTATTTCATTAAATACACATATCCAAACCTTGATAAATCATCAGAAAATATGATGAAGTAGGAGTATCCACCTCTAGCTTGAGTTGATATTGGGCCACAAATATTCGTATGTACTAGGCCCAATAAGTCACTCATCTTTTCTCCATATCCAATAAATGGAGTCTTGATCATTTTACCTATAAGATAAGATTCACAAGTTTCATATGATTCAAAATTATAAGGATCAAAGAACCTTTCTTTGTATAACTTGTTAATTCTTGACTCATTAATATGACCAAGTCGGTAGTGCCAGAGATATGTGACATTCATATCTTCTCTCTTTCTTTTCTTCATTTGATCAATATGATGAATATTATCATTAAGTGACAGAAATAAATATCATTATCAACAAAAGTATTACCATAAAATTCGTTAGAATAATAAATAAAGCAACCATTACTCTTTCTTTTATTCAAAACTATATTCAAAAAGCAAAAGAACTGAAATAATATTTCTAACTAAATTAGGTATGAAATAACAGCTTTTCAATTCCAAAATTCTGTCCGAAGACAGCTTCAACAGTATGGTTCCTATGACTTCAGCCTTGATAGACTCTCCACTAGCACAAACAGTATGAAGTCACCTTCATTCAATTTCTTATTCCCTGCAGACCCTGCAATGATTTGCATAGGTGTGAACCATAGGCAGCATCTAATACCCAAGAATCTGATGATAAATTTATTTGTATTATATACAAATCTTTAGCAACGTTTGCTTCATTTTGCTTCAAACTTATAAGGTAATGCTTGCAGTTTCTCTTTTAGTACCCTTTTTTTCTGCAGAGGAAATAGGTACCTTTGGCAGAGGTACTCCTCACCTTCTTTGAGATGCTAACCTTAGGGTTCTTTTTTTTTTATTAGAACCCTTTTTACCCATCTTCTTCTTGAAAATCTTATTGACAAGAAGAACATAAGCCTTTTCACCCTTGAAATAGCTTTCAGCTATCTTCAACATGTCGAGTAGCTCAAACAGGCTTGTATTCAATTTATTTATATGATAGTTAATGACAAACTGTGAGAAAAATTTTAGAAGTGACTGCAGAATTAAATCCTGACTCAGCTCACTATCCATAGCAAAGCCCAATTATCCTAAGCAAGTGATTAGATCAATCATCTTAAGGACATGGCTCTGTATGGATGTGCCTTTACTCATCCTGACACAAAATAATTGCTTAAATATCTTATATCTAACAGTACGACTTTGTTCTCCATATAACTCCTTTAAGTTAAGGAGTATGGAATAAACATGCATGCCTTTGTATTGCCTCTGAAGCTTATTGCTCATAGAAGCTAACACGATGCTTTTGATAGTCACACTGTCATCATACCACATCTTATATGTGGCCCTATTCTCCTCAGTAGCATCTTCTCCAATCGAATCGGAGCAGATGTATCTAAAATGTAGGAGATTTTCTCCTGTATGAGAATGATTCTCAAGTTCCTCATCCAATCCACATAATTGGATTCGGTCAACTTATTAGCATCAAAAATGCCATGCAGTGAAAGTGAAGATGCCATTATACAGTTAGTCTACAAATTCAAAAATAAAAATATTAGCGAACATCTCATAATGATATTCACAACTAAATTAGGTTTTTGTCTACTTGTGCTCCTATTTATTTAGCAAATTTCATAGCTCTCAAGTATAAAATTTTATCTTATTTTAAGTAGGGTTGAGATCTCAATTCCTCACAAACATCTTGTGGATAGCACAACAAGTATTCATGAGTTTAAGGGTAGGCAACTCTTACCAATTGCATCTCATATAATTTTCAACATCTTTTTTACCTCTAAATTACCTATAGTCTTATAGATAGCATAACAAACTATAGTATTCTAGTTAAGTTAAATATTTCATTCTTATATAGTCATACTTAAATAATGCTACCCTTGTGGATAGCACAATAAAGCAACACTATTCAAATATACTATAAACATTATTATGTACTAAGTCAACATCATATCAATTTCTATAACAAGCCTTGTAGATAACATAACAAACTCACTATAGATTTTGACATATCCTATAAACTTAGCATGAAAGAAGGCATGGGTAGTGTTCTTAATATTTCACCATAATAACTTAATATAATTTAATTGAAAGATTTTTTTAGTCTCAGGCACATCCTAACTTTCATATAACATTGAAAATGTATATAATATATATCAAGCATTAAATCATGTTATTTAAATTGTAATATCATTCATATATCGATACCAAAATCATGATCCCTATGATCACATAAGGCGTAATTAATGATTTTGGTCCAACTCTTGGGCCAATTTTATTAAACTATGATTGGAACTCAACCCCTGATCCAATCCACAAGTCAATTTTGACTTGAGCTAATATTTGAATCTTAATCTAATTTAGATTATATCTGATTCAAACCCTAATCCAATTAGGCTTGACAATTCAACAATTGACCTAAGTCCAATGCATCCTAATTAAATCAATTAAAGAATCAATCTACCATAAATCATAAAATTTTAGATTATCATAAATTCTAAATTTAGCAACTAAATTTAAAGTCTAACTATGATCATGATCAAATAATTTATTTAAAGAATCAATGCATATAATTAATGGCATCATATGAATCAGATCTAATCTATATTACGACAATAACATGTTATTTGATTGAATCCAACAAGGATAGCTCTGATACCACTGTTGGATTTTGATTGCATAGTAGAATATAGTTTTCAAAAATTTTTGTAAGAAAGTTTTAATACTTAAAACCAGCCAACCGGAACATGATGGTGCACATTAGTAGGAGAGTACAATTGTCCTTACATCAATTTTTGTAATTATTTTCTATTCTTTGTAATTAAATAAATGCTTTCAATCTTTATTTCTTTATGTTTGGTTCCTGAATAAATTATTTAAAGGTGTGATGGATTATGATCTTAACAGGATATGATCCATGCTCAGTATAGATAATTAATTTAGGAATTTATGTTTACATAACCTGTTAGGATCTACGCAACTTAATTGTAGGATAGCCTATACTTGTGGGATGGGCTATGATCTTGATAGGATATAGTTCGTACTCGGCAAGATAGCATATGCTAGGGGTTAGTTTATAAGATTCCTAATCAATTATGAACTTTGATTGCTTAGATTAGAACAAATATCGAAATCTATATTTGTGATCATCTGAAAATCTGAAGACATCTTTTTATCATCTATATCCCTCAATTTCATCTTTGATTTGAATTAGTTAGTTTAATTAAATATTATCAACTTTTAAGAATCAAACTTTCTCTTTTGCTTAATTAATTGCATCTCAGCCTTTTGATCCTCATGGATAAGATCCTGACTCACCCTATCTATAAAGTTTGGTTAGGTTTACTTTTGATCGCTTACGACAGCGATCAAATTTTGTATTTAGGTCTAATTTAAGTGGACTTTGGGCTTCTTTTGGGCCTATTTTCGCTTAGGGTTTCAACTTGGATTCGGGTCACCTTTGGATCTCCATTTGGGATCGTTTTGAGTCCAATTTGCTCCCAATTTGAGTCTTTTTAACCTGCAAATTGGGCTCTTTACATGGACGATCATCTCTCCTACAAAACACACAAAAGTATCAATTCTTAAAGAATAAAGATAAATTATTTTACAAATTAATACTTTTATTGATATATGTAATATACTTATCACAAGGAACGTGACATGCTGACTCACAATCACATTGTAATCATCTGAAAGTAAAAGTTGTATCCTATTGACTCCTTAGGATATCTTTTGAAGCGAGCTTTCATAGATCTAGCATCTAACTTATTAGCTATTTATTTTTGACATAAGTTGGACATCCTCAAATCTTGAGATGATCAAGATTCGATTTCCTACCATACCATATCTCATACAGTATAGTAGGAACGGATTTAGAAGGAGCCTTATTTAGTAAGTATACAACGGTTAGTAAAGCATGTCTCCAAAGATACAAGGATAAGTTAGTAAAGCTCATCATAGATTGGACCATATCTAATAGGATCTTATTCATCCTTTCGAATATCCCGTTGAGTTGAGACGTACCAGAAATCTATTGTGAGACTATACCATTTTTTTGAGATAATTTAAAAATTTTCATTAAGGTATTCTCCTCCTCGATCTGATTGAAGAAACCTTAAGGGATTTTCCTATTTGTTCTTCTACTTCATTTCTGAATTTCTTAAATTTTTCAAAGGCTTCAGACTTGTGCCTCATAAGAAATACATACCTATACCGTGAGAAGTCATCGGTAAAGGTAATAAAGTAATGGTAACCATCTCTGGCTTGCACATCAAATGGACTACACACGTCAGTATGTACCAGGACAAGTATCTCAGTGGCCCTTTCTCCATGTCCTGTAAAGGGTAACTTAATCATTTTTCTTGAAGGTAGGATTTACAAACTAGATATGGCTCAGAATTCAATAAGTCAAGGATACCATCCTTTTTCAGTTTGTTTATCCTATCCTCTCCAATATGACCAAGTCTAATGTGCCACATATACTTGTGATTAACCTCATCTCTAGATCATTCATGACCGACGGTACTCACTAATTGCTCGTTTACTACATTCACACATGCATCAACATGCAAGTGATAAAAACTGTCCATTAAAAGATCACATGCTATCAATTTATTTCACAAATAAATCGAATAAAATTTTATTCAAATTGAATACAAAATCTTTTATGCTAATATAGATACGAAAATCAAGTTTTGACTAGCAACTGGTACATAATAACAGTATTTAACATTAATCTAAAATCTGATAGTAATCGAAGATGATAGGTTCCAACAGCTTCAGCAGCAATCTTTGCTCCATTACTGATCCAAAGGATCATCCCACCATGCCTCAACCCTTTACTGTCTACTAGATCTTGCATAGAAGTACATATGTGAACACTAAAACTAGAGTCTAATACCCAACTAGATATAGAGAAAATCGTTAGGTTAGATTCAACGAGCATACCTTCTGAAGGTTTATCACCATTCTTGGTCTTCCGACTCTCCAGGTATAGCAGACAATTTCTCTTCCAATGGCCATTAGTATTATAGTGAAACATTTTCTTTGTCTGCAGCTTTCTTTGGAGTGTCCTTCTTCGGCTTTTTTCCTTCTACTTCTTCACAGGCTTACTCTTCTTCTTCCAAGTAGACTTTCTCTTAGAGAAAGATGCCTGCTCCACAACGAGAATGGAGCCCCTTGAACTCTTCAAATCTCCTTTATAGTAACCAACATGTTGACAAGTTCGGACAAGATGCAGTCCAACTTGTTCATATGGTAATTTACTATAAATTGACCATACGAACTAGTAAGGGATTGCAGGATCAGATCCATCTGCAATTCTTTCTACATCGTTAAGTCAAGCTTCTCAACCTCCTCTAGGTCCTTGATCATAGTCAGACAGTCATTGTGAACTGACTGTCCCTCACGCATCTTGGAGTTGAAGAGTCTCTTCGACACTTCAAATGCGCAATATGGCTCTGCTCACCATATAACTCTTGTAGGTGAGTGATCATAGCTCGGCAGTTGGCATTTGTCATTGAAGCTAGTATGTAGCACTTGACCCGATTGTCATCATCCGTCCATTTTTCTATGCTATCCTTTATTCAGCACTAGGATGGTTTGACAAAGCAGGAGGGTCCTAATCGAGTACATATCCTATTTTCTCTGAAATTAAGATAATCTTAAGATTTTCAAGCCAATCCTTGAAATTAATTTTGGTCAGACGGTTGGACTCTAGGATGCTGGCTAAAAGGTTTAGAGCTAATATGGTTAAATTGCGAGAGTAGATATTTTAGTTAGACATTTGTACTTAATTTATATTTATTCTAGAGACTTTAAGAAACAAATAGGATCTCACTATTTTCTCGTTTCTCGGATCTCTCACATTTGTCGGATGAAAAAATGAAAATCCTAATGCGATAAGAATTTTTAGTGGATACTACAATCCCACCGATATACATACACCTCACCTGATAGATATTGGTAACACACACACCGATGAGTGGATAACTCTTGTTCAATGCTTCTCCAATCATGTTGCAATGATTTAGTCTCTATGTCATGTGGGCTCATCTGACAGATATTGATCACACTCTTTAATTAAGTCAAACCACCATTCAATGTAAGTGTGAAACCGTCATTGGATCTCTCACCTGACAGATATTGGGTCCAACCCCATCTTCGCCCTGCAACAACCTTTTGCTAATAGAGTGGTTACGTATTTTCGGTGTAACTGAACCACTGTGATCAATCGAGAACAATCAACACTAGTAGCACGTCTGCACATCTACAACAGTGGAAGACTGCTAGACTTAATATGTATGAAGAGGTTTTAATTTAGATGTCATCTAATTAGTCATCACAATGACTAGTCTAATTGGCATGGGCTAAATCAAACTACCAAGCAACCTTATTCAAGATCCAATCTACCGAATTGAACAGATAAGTGAAGATCGATGGAGGCACCCTTTGAAGGATCAAGGGTCCTAATTAAACAACCACCAATCAAGCACTTGCCTTACATACCAATTGATCAATTGATTTCAAATAAGTTAGCTTAAGTGATTCAGGCTCAAGCCACTGAGCTGAATCAGATCTTTGGATCCATCAATTTAACATATGGATATCAATCGACTCGATCAATTACAACTATTGGCTTGATCCTAAGCACTCTTGACCTAATCCTAATAAACTCTTGACTCAGTTTGATTAACCACTCATCTCGATTGGGTTCCATTATGATATAAACTAACATTCATACATCTCAAACATGAATAATCAAATCTAAATAAGAAAATACTTTTCAAAATCATCTAACATTGGTATATGACAACCTTTGCAACATAAGGGATAAACTTTATGTCAGAACAACTTTATAGCATATCGATATCAAACCAATAAATATATTAATTTTAGATCTAACTAGAAATCAAATATCATCATCTGTGGCTCTGATACCACTGTTGGGTTTCAAGGTGTCATGCATGTAGATTTTTCAAAATAATTTTGAAACACGTAGCGAAAGATTAGATTAAAATTATTTTAATCTCCGCATGCATAGATCTAATCTTACACCTACGAATCTAGTTCATATGATGAAAATAAGAAGAAGATCATACATCTGATTTCAAAATAAAATAAAGCTAGTGATCAAATCACCCACTTGTAGCGCTAAACTCCTTCCTCTAGATCCGGATCTAATGATGTCTGTAAGTTTTATTTAAGCCGCACACACATCCAGCCTCTATGAGTATCCACACATTGCTAAAATAGATCAGAAGCACCAAAGATCACCGAGATACTAACTTTCTTTCAGATCTCTGCTTCTCTGATTTGGATCTGATCTCCTTTTCAACTATCGGAGAAAAGGATCCAAAAATGAATCCATGCGCGAACTTCTTTGCACAAGATTGAAGGAACAAGAGAGGTGATAAGAAACTTTCTCACTTCTTTTCTCTTCCCTTTTGGATCTCTCTCACTGATTTCTCTCACCATTGGCGCACCAAGGTGGGACGCCAAAAGCAGATGAGCATAGATATAAAAGGGAGTGCTAGAATATTTGTATAGGAACAATTCTACATTAAAATCTTCTCCCACTTCTCTTCCACGCCTACCAAATAGAGGTGTCTAACAATCTCTAACCACCCAAATAAGATTTATCCTAACTTTGAATCAAATTCAAAATTAAATTCAACAACTTGATAAGGATAAAGCCTTATCCAGAGGAGAGAGAATACCAAGGAAGAGGGGTGCCCACTTTTTGGTGCCCTCCCTTCTCATTCATGCATGCCAAAAAAAGGCATGCACATCCCCATGCACTGTAGAGAGAGAGTGTCCTAGTAAATCTAGGACTCTTGCATCTTTATCCAATTTGGATTCAATTCAGATCTAATTCGAATCCAATTCGAGCCCAATTCAATCCAAATTCAATCCTAATCCAATTAAGATCCAATTCTGAAACCAAAAGTCCAATTAGGTCAAGTCTAAACTAATTAAATCTGATTTAATTATTTAAGACTTGATCCCCAACTTTGATCTCATCAAATTGGATTACAATAATTGCAATTAGGTCCTCCTTGCTAACTGTTAGCTGATCTCATATTTGTAACTTTTACAAATTGATCCAAATCATCAATTATATTGATAATTTGATCATAATCCAACCGTTTGATCTGATCAAACTCCTTTTATGTGTGACTCCATAGGTTCTGTTCTATCTAGTAGTGAAACATACCATCATCTCTATCATAGTATCATCGAAATACCTTTCAATGAGTTAGAATATTTCTAACTCTCATCCATCAATGATCATCGATTCAGAATGATCCTAGTGAGCTCTCACAATCTACTAGTGACGCCAGCAACATGTGGTGGCAATCCAATAGAATACAATAATAAACCCCTAGGTATTGTTACCATATGATTCAATTCCTCTATCATGAGTTCTGACAAGATGGAGGTTATGGACATTCGTCAAACCCCAACATCCGTCATATAAACATTCAATTAGCTCAAGTCTAAAATGTGAAACTCATGAAAACTCTTTTCCATCAATCATCTTACTGTGGCCACAGACTTAAGGACTTAGCTTCTCAAATTTTATAGGACTACTTCTTATCTACTAAGATCAATAGATCCTATCTAGATATGCATCCTACTCCTACAATAAACCTACTGTTGCCAACATACACTATAAAGATCCAAATGGCTAGGAGACCATATTTATGTGTAATCAAACTACAGCAACCCCATTGTAAGTAGCTGAGGCACCGTAGGTTAAAGAACTACTCGCACCACTACAGTATCGAAAAGATCACTAATGAGTAGACATCCATGTGATCTCTCATATGGTCATGCTTAGTACTGATGTTCTCTACCAACTATCCACACTCACGCTCAGTATCTCTATACTGTAGACTAGAGACTCATCTACCTCGAAGGAAGTGATCCGTACGTCGTCGATCTTGCTGGATCAGTCACCATCTCCATGATGATCCATCGATCAGGAGTAATTTAGTAATTAATCATACATGTCTCTAAGTCTCAATTCTTGAGAATATATATTTTTAAATTATTAATTTCTAAGATGATTCTTGGACACATTAGACAAAGATGGATAGAAAAATCTATTTATTAATGAATCAATAGTTTAAGTATAAATATATGTTGTAGAATTATTACAATATATTTGCCATATTGATTTCTAGGATGTGCATCTAACAAATCATGTGCTACACCGTATCCAATAAAGTACAAGTTCTTGTTTTTGCCACACCATTCCATTGTGGTGTATAAAGAGGGGTCCATTTAGAGAAATTTTTTTTCTTTTAGATGATCTAGAAATTTACTAAATAAGCATTTTCCTTCTTGATCAGATCGAAAAATTTTAATACTCTTTTTAGTTATTTTTGATCTTATATTGATACTCTTTAAATTTATCAAAGGCTTCAAATTTATATTTATAAGATACACATATCCGAACCTTGATAAATCATGAGTAAGATG
>KE506145.1:145875-162475 GCA_000441515.1 Elaeis oleifera
CTATGCATTTGAAGTTGTACCACATATTTGTATCCTTCACTTTTTCTCTATCAATATTTTGTACTCAATTGAACATTATTAAAATACAAATTTTTCATGCAAGAACCGGGATGAGTTCCTTCTAAGAAATCAGCCCCGGGCTTCTATAAACTATGATGATGGGCAACATGAGCCCCGAGCCTCTCCGGTTAATTGCTGAAACTCATAAAAGCTAGGCTCTTAGGCCGCTACTACTTGTTTAATTTGATCATATTGTTGGTGATAGGATTTGACTTAGAGTTAATGTTGTATCCTATTTGAATCTTCTGTATGTGTTATTGTTGTAGCGTTGCCATCTTCTTTGTCATCACTGGGATGTAATTTAAAAATATATTCTGATGCTATTTACAGTAATATATTAACTTAATATTTTGATATATGTATTTTATATTCTACAATAGGATATTGTAGGTTTCATACTTTCATGTATGATATGAGATTAAACTTAAAATCACTATGATTACTTGTCTGGCTGGCAAGCTCTATTTTTTTTATTGAGCAGATTTTTTTCTCATGCTTTATATTATTTAAAGTGATCATATGTTAAATAGTGGCAGCATTTGTTCTCCTTTAAGGATAATGTGTTTTCAATTTGAAATGGTATATTTTGTCTTGAATTAAACATGCTGGCTGTTTGTGAATTATGATATTTGTCTTATTTAAAAATGGTTAAACAGGTTGGGTTGGGTCAGTTAAATAGGTTGTTCATCTATTAAACAGATGAAACGATAACCAGGTTAACGAGTTGGGTCGGGTCGCTTAAACAGGTTAACTATTTAATAAACAGGTTAAAAGGGTCGAATCAGGTGATCTGTTTATTAAATGGGTCAGATTCAAGTTGAAAAATCTGACTTGTTTAATAAACAGGTCAGATTCAGATTTGATGTTTTCTGACCCGACCCGCATCTGACCCGATCCGTTTATGACCCGATCCGACCCAATTGCCACCCCTAATTACTATCGATATATTTGGATGGGCTCCTCCACAGCCGTACCATCAATCCGAGGATATCTCTCAGAGCCAGAACTTGAGCGAGAAATCTAAGATATCTTATAATCCAATACAGATACCTTATTAGATGAGCATCTAAGAATACAATGCTGCTTGATTAAAGAGATGGATTGATGTTCTTCCTAGTTATGTAAATGATCCAAATATCTATAAGCATCATAGACACTCCACAAGAAATTAAATCAATATAGATCTTGAGGTTAGTACATTATTCTTTATAGTTGTACTTTAAATATATTTAATATTTTCAAATTTCTTTTATGTTATTTCGGAATGATAGAAATATTATATAACATAAATAAAACATTAATTTGGATCTCAAATAATTAAAAATAAAAAAAAAGATTGAATTGAGAAGAAATTGAAAAAATGAAAAAAATTGCATGTCGGTATGGAACCAGCACGCCTGACCGTACCAAGTGTCCGTACCATGATATTCTGTATCAATCTAAATCGATCAGTACATCCCGTACCGGCAGAGAACTGATTCGATTCAGATCGATTTTTGAAAATGGCCTGAACCGGACCAAATCATGCGATATGGGCTGGTACGATGCGGTACGAGCCAGTAAGGTATGGTACGGGCCGATATGGTGCAGTACGACATCAGTACGATGTGGTACAGCTTGGTTTTTTTTTGCTGTTGGATGGGATTTTGTTTGAATTTTTATTGTTGGTACAAGTCGGTACGGTACCATACCATACCATACCAACCGGCAACCGACACGGATCCTATATCGGTATTTAAAATCTTGTTCCGTACGGTATGGTACCGATACCATACCGGTCCGGAATTGGTACGGATCCCGATATCGATTCCAAAACCTTGCTTTTCAGTCTATCACTTCATGCATCTTTACATCAATAGAATGAGAGAGATGAAGTGTCACTCCATCTCTTTCACTCAAAAGATAGCTACTAGAATAAATGTATTTAAGCATATGCATTGGTTAAACATATTCTCAACACAAGTGCAAAAATTTGCAAAGAAGATCACTACCAACAAGCTTAAATAATCAAAGATACTTGGAAGGGTAACAAACAGAAGCTAACGTCAGAAGTTTTTATTTGTATATGATGCTCATATAATTTCAGAATGTGGTATCTAAAAGTTACAATGTCAGTCTGCGAACCTCAGATGCTGACCCATTCTCATCCTTGTTATGCTGCCTGAAAGTTGTAACTGGGCAATGTTTTAGCAGCAACCTCTTATGCTGGCACCTCTGGGCATTCCGTATGACAGCTTTAAGCGAGCCTAAAAGTGAATGATACCTGGTGAACTAACACCATTAAAAGATAAGCAAATGAAGAAGAAGAAGATGATGATGATGATGAAGACAATGATGATGATGCTGATGATAAAGAAGAAAATGATGATGATGAGAAGGTCAAGGTAAAAATCTACAAATGCAAGAACTTGAGTGAGAACTAAGCAACCAAGAAAGATATGCAGAAGCTTGAGAATGAGCCAAGAACCTCTTCCTAAACAACAACTAGCTTGTCGATTGTGTCAGACATGAATCTGAGGCTGCACAGATATAATTTGTCTCACATTTTGAGAAAGATAGGCAGCATCCAAAGATTCATGTTAGCAGCAAGCCAAAAGATGCACCAGCAATACCATCTTGGACAACTGACCAAAACTATCATTAAGGTCATCCTACAGTTCTTCATATGCAAAGGCATTAAAAGAAAGTGAGATCACCAACAAGACAGTCAATTCCTCTAAAATATATTATTCCTAAGTGGTTGAGATAGAAAATAAAAATGATGGAATAATTAATTGTTTCCTTCATGTCTTCATGACAAGCAATGTATAATAGTTCCGTATGCATCAAATGAAACTTGTAGAAGTTTTGGGCTTCTTAAACTTAGCTCATTCTTTTATATCTTACTCTCTTGGCCAAGGTTTTAGGAACCGGTGCCGAGGCCTGTACCAATTCCTAATCCGTATGGTACGGTACCGTATCCGAAGGAAAACTAGAGCAGAATGCATGCTAGAACAACATAAAATTTTATACAAGCAACAGAAATGATTTATTCTAACATGCATCTTCTAGATCTCATCTCATGAGATCATCCCTATCATGTTCTTAAGACCTATAAGACGGATATAAAATTATCAAACATAAGCATGAAGATCTCATCTTCACCTTTGCGTGGGTAGATATGCACCACAGTTTGATGATCGTAGATTTGAGGTTGCTTGAAGAGCCGCACACGTGTCCAGCCTCTACAGATTTCCACAGGAAAGATCTAGGATGCTTCCTCACGAACTTGATCCTTCTTCTCCAAGATGGACCAACAAGCTTTGATCTCAATTTAGATCTCCTCTTGGTCTTCTTCCTTCACGTAGAATCTCAGGATTTAACCCTTGAAGCCTGAAGAGCAACACCCAACTCCTTAGACGTGGAAGAAGGTTGGACGCTCAGCCCCTGGGCGTGGGAACTCTAGGGAGAGAGGGAGGACGTGTAAGAGGAGAGAGAGGGGCTTAGAAGAGGCTAGGGGCGTGGAACTTGAGATGCCTTGACCCTTGGTGAGGGGGTCTTTAAATAGGCATGAATCCTAGGGCCTTTGGGCTTTGATCCTGTCAATGTCCAGTTGCACTGGGACTTCTCTTTTGACTATATCCTTGCCTCTATTGGACTCTAAACCAAACCAATTTGGACTTGAGTCCCTTTGACCCAATCAAAGTGGGGCGTGGCCCCTCTCATCCTTATCCACATGGGTGGCGCCAAGTTGGCCACAACTTGGATCAAATGTAAGTCCTACAAGGAGATCCAATTTTAATTGGTTACTTTTAATTAGATCCTTATCCAATAAGGATTCCAAATCCAATTTGGAGTTTGGGTTTCCAACTCTTGGTGCCCACTAGCTTGCTTTGACTTGATCAAGTCCTTATCCAATAAGGAACACAAATCCAACTCATATGAGAAATTGAGTTTAACCATGTACTAACATAGTAACCCAAACCCAATAGAATTTCATCAAATCCTAACTCAATTGGGATTTTATAAGCCCAATTGAACCATCCTAGACCAATTCCCTTTATATGTGACCCCATAGGTTCAATTCTGTCTGGTAGTGAGATATATTATGATCTCCATCAACAATATCATTGAAATCCATTAAATGGATTGAAACTCCTAATTCAGCCAATTTAAAATTATTGATCACCAAATAATTCTCATTGATCCCATAATCTACCAGTGACACCTAGCAGTATGTAGTGGCAATCCAGCATAACTGAATAATAAACCCCTAAGTGCAGTTACCATGTGATTCGATCCTTCTATCGTGAGTTCCGACATGACGGAGGTCATGGATAACTCATCAAACCCCACATCAATCATATGTAAACTTCAATCAACTCGAGTTCACAAGTGAAACTTTATGAAACTCCTTTCCATCATTCACTCTGCAATGGCCATGGATTTCTGACTCAGTTTCATGAATTACATAGGACTTCTCCTTGTCTACCAAGATCGATAGATCCCATCTAGGTACAACCAACTTATATAATGAATCTACTGCAGCCTACATGCACCGTAATGGTCCATATGGCTAGGGACCAAGTGTATATACAGTCAAACCACAGCAACTTCACTGTGAATAGCTGAGGCACCGCAGGTCAAAGGACTAGTCACACGACCGCAGCATCAAGTATGTCACTGACGAGTGGGTAGACATTCAAATGACTGCTCGTGTGATCATGCTCGGTACCATTGTTCTCTAACAATCACCTGTACTCTCACTCCAATATCTCCACACTATAGACTCGAGACTCGTCTATCCTAAGAAAAGCGATCTGTGCACCAATCTCATCAGATCAATCACCATCTTTGTGATGATCCATCAATCGGAAGCATTAAGGAATTAATCACCAATGACACATGTCTCAAATTCTCAACTCTTGAGAATGTGTCATCATCTTATTAATTCCTTAGACAATTCATAGACACATGACACAACATGAATGAAATAAACTCAATTTTATTAATTTGAAAATTTAATTACAAATTATGCCACTAGAAAAATTACATGTGTCGGCCAATAGTTGACTTCTAGGACATATATTTAATAATCTCCCGCTTGAACTAAAGCCAATAAGCCACTAACCTAAGCCCCATCTTCTTAAGGTGAGCTTTGATCTTCTGCTGGCTCAACGGCTTGTTAGCGGGTCTGCCACGTTGTCCGTGGGGTCAACTCTCCGCACCTCGATGAACTTCTTCTCGAGATATTCGCGAATAAGGTGGAATCGTCGCTCTATGTGCTTGAACTTCTGATGAGACCTTGATTCCTTAGCAAGGGCTCTAGCACCATTGTTGTCACAGTAGAGGGTTATGGCATCTGATGTCATCATTCCTAGCTCCGCAATAAAGTTTTTGAATCAGAAAGCTTCTTTAACAGTCTCAGAAGCGGCGATGTACTCTGCCTCCATGGTGGAATTTGCAATGATCGATTGTTTGAAACTCTTTCAATTTATTGCATCACCAATATCCCGATGTAAATTTTTATCATCGACATCAGACATAAAGTCTGTGTATCCCTGTACCTATAACTCTCCTCCTATCAAGAATATATTATTAGTCCTTCTCAAGTACTTAAGGATATTCTTCACAGCTATCCAATGCTCCTCGTCTGGATTCGACTGACATATACTCGTGACACTCACAGCAAAAGATATATCAAATCGAGTACATAGCATTGCGCATATGAGGCTCCCTCTAGCAGAAACATAAGGGATCTTACTCTTACGCTCAATCTCCTTAGGTGTGCTGGGGCACATCTTCTTGGAGAGATGAACTCCATGCCTAAGGGGTAACAATCCCCTTTTGGAGTTCTCCATGCTGAACCTCTTCAGTACTTTCTCTATATACAACTTTTGTGAGAGACCAAGCACCTTCTTAGATTTATCTCTATAGATCTTTATTTCCAGAATATAGGATGCTTCTCCAAGATCTTTCATAAAGAATTCTTTTGACAACCAGACCTTAACCGAGGTCATCATGGGAATATCATTTTCAATTAAGAGGATGTCATCCACATACAATACGAAGAATGTCACAGCACTCTCACTGACCTTAAAGACATATGATTCCTTCTCATTCTTGATGAAATCAAACGATTTGATCGTATCATTGAAACGAGTACTCCAACTCCGAAATGCTTGCTTGAGTCCATAAATGAACCTTTGCAGTTTGCAGACTTGTGATCACTATCATTGGAAGTGAACTAAGAGGCTACTCCATATAGATATCTTCCTCAAGATATCCATTCAAAAAAGCAGTTTACACATCCATCTGCCAAATCTCGTAATCACGAGATGCTGCAATAGCAAGCAATGTCCGAATGGATTTCAGTATAGCCACTGGCAAAAAGGTATCCTGATGGTCAATACCTTCGTATTGACTATACCCCTTAGCCACAAGCCTTGTCTTAAAGGTCTCCACCTTTCCATCCGAACTGATCTTTCTCTTATAGATCTATTTACACCCAATAGATACTATACCTTCAGGGGGATCTACTAAGATCCAGACCAGGTTGGTATGCATGGATTTAATCTCTGACTTCATTGCTTCCAGCTATTTCTCGGAGTCGATGTCTGACATCGCCTCATAATAGTCTTCAGGATCATCTCCATGTTCCCTATCTCCTATGAGAAATATTTCCCCTACATCCTCTGTAAGCATGCCCATATACTTTCAAGAAGATGGGAGATCCTACTAGATCCACGAGATGGAGGTACTCCATTTACTAGCTCATCTAGAATAGGTTCATTACGTTCTATAACTTGTTGCTCATCAGAGACTCTCTTCGAGCCTTATTTGCCTCTCACTACCATTATGGATAAAAACTATTTTCCAAAAAGATAGTGTGTCGGCTCACAATCGCATTGTGATCCTTTGGAAGGTAAAAGTAGTATCCAAAAAAATTTTGGATACACTATAAAACGAGCTCTCATAGACCTAACATTTAACTTGTCCATCTACTGTCGCTTGACATGGACCGGACATCCCCAAATCTTGAGATTACCAAGACTCAATTTCTTACCATGCCATATCTCATACGATGTGGTAGAAATGGATTTAAAGAGAATACTATTCAATAAATAATTTGCAGTAAGCAAAGCATATCCTTATAATTAGGTCTGATTAGTTGGTTGGTTTCTAAAACATGGGTAAGAGGGTTAGAAGCAGACATTTCCTACAGAAGGAAGAAAATTCTAATTAGATTTGGTAATTGATTTATTTAGTTTGTTTTAGAGATTTATCTTAAAACAACTTACTCCCACTATTTCCTCGAATCTACTATACTCCTCTGGTGGAAAACGGAAACCCTTCGCGATTAGTATTTCTAGTAGGTACTGCGGTCTCATCGATTGGCACGCCACCTTATCTGACAGTTATTGGGGATGTGTCAACCAATGAGTGGACAACTCTTGTCCAATACTTCTCCAAGCATGTTGTAGCGATCTCCGGTCTCTAAGTTCTAAAGCCTCACCTGACAATTATTGGCCTTATTCTTAATTAAGTCAGACCCACCGTTCACCTATAGGTGTAAAGCCGTCATTGGGTTCCTCATCTGATAGTTATTGGATCCAACCCCATCTTTACCCTGGAGCATCTTATGCTATAGAGTGGTTGCATCTTTCTTGATGCAACTGAACCACTGTGATGAGCCGAAAACAGTCAACATCCGGAAGGACCTGCACATCTATAATGGTAGAAGACTGCTAGACTTAATATTTTATGAGAAGATTTGATTTAGATCTTCTTTAGGTTTAATTATTAATCGACATCGCATGTAAATTCATAATTAAATTAGATCTACTAGAGAGATCCTGGCTTGCTCTCACCAAGATGATCTCATGGTGCAATGCAAATGTAGTGAACTCAACCATAAGCACCCCAAATAGAATCAAGTCAGCCAAATTGGCCAGATAAATGATGATCGGTGGGAGGCTCTCCGTGCAAATACAACGGTCCTAATTAAATAACCACCTTTCAAAGCACTTGCCTTAGACACCAATATGCTAACCCATTCATATTGGGCTTGGCTTTAGGTTCCTCACCACAAACTGCAAGGTTACAACCATCTCAATGTGTGTTGATGATACACCCTTCACTAAAGGCTGTAGTAATTGGGTTAATCATTACTTGTATCCATGAAGACACAAAATGATTATCCTATAATCGATTTGATTTAATCATGTCTTTTCTTTTTCTCAAAAAGATGTTTCATGATTAGAGTTTCATCTCTCACCATCCTAGAACAACCTTCCAACATAACCTAAATTATGCCAAGACAACCTTATGTCAAGATGTGATTCGACTAACCCAATTGCTTATCAATTAGATCTCTAATCTAGAATCTCATATTCAATCTAAATTTTAGATGTATAATTAGGGTTTCATCTCATAACATCCTAGAACAACCTTCCAACGTAACTTAAGTTATGTCAAGACAACCTTATGTCAGGATGTGATTCGACTAACCCAAGTGCTTGTCAATTATAATTTCTGATTTTTCATTAAAATTTGTGATCTAATGTTTTAGATCTCATCTAAATTTCAAATCAAAGCACAAAAAATCAGATTCAAATAAAATAGAAAATTAGATCTAATCTAACAATCATGCTTATTTGAAAACATAAAATTCAGATCGCATCTAAACTTCATATACAATTGATAAATATGAATTTTTAGATCCAATCTAAAACAGAGATCTAATCATAAGCAAATAATTCAGATCTAATCTGAATTTCAGATCCAAGAACATGATCATGCAATCTTACTTTGATACCAATTGAAGGAAAACTAGGACAGCATGTATGCTAGAACAACAAAATGTTTATACAAGCAGCAGAAACGATTTATTCTAACATGCGTCTTTTAGATCTCATCTTATGAGATCATCCCTATCATGTTCTTAAGACCTATAAACAGCAAATATCAAACATAAGCATGAAGATCTCATCTTCAACTTTGCACGGATAGATATACACCGCAGTTTGATGATCGTGGATTTGAGGTTGCTTGAAGAGCCGCACACGTGTCCGACCTCTACATGTATCCACAGGAAAGCTCTAGGATGCTTCCTCATGAACTTGATCCTTCTTCTCCAAGATGGACCAACAAACTTTGATCTTAATTTGGATCTCCTCTTCGTCTTCTTCCTTCACGTGGAATCTCAGGATTCAACCCTTGAAGCCTAAAGAGCAGCACCCAACTCCTTGGGCATGGAAGAAGGTTGGATGCCAACCTTGGCATGGGAACTCTAGGGAGAGAGGAAGGACGTGGAAGAGGAGAGAGAGGGGCTTTGAAGAGGCTAGGGGGCATGGAACTTGAGATGCCTTGATCCCTTGGTGAGGGGTCTTTAAATAGGCATGAATCCTAAGGCTTTTGGGCTTTGATCCTGTCAAAGTGGGACTCCTCTTTTGACCATATCTTTGCCTCTATTGGACTCTAAACTAAATCCAATTTGGACTTGAGTCCCTTTGACCCAATCAAAGTGGGCGTGGCCCCTCTCATCCTTATCCACATGGGTGGCGCCAACTTGGGCACAACATGGATCAAATCCAAGTCCTACAAGGAGATCCAATTTTAATTGGTTGCTTTTAATTAGATCCTTATCTAATAAGGATTTCAAATCCAATTTGGAGTTTGGGTTTCCAACTCTTGGTGCCCACTAGCTTGCTTTAACTTGATCAAGTCCTTATCTAAAAGGAACACAAATCCAAGTCATATGAAGAATTGAGTTTAACCATGTGCTAGTATAGTATTCCTAAATCCAATAGGATTTCACCAAATCCTAACTCAATTGAAATTTTATGAGCCCAATTGAACCATCATAGACCAATTCTCTTTATATGTGAACCCATAGGTTCAATTCTGTCTGGTACTGAGATATATTGTGATCTCCATCAATAATATCATTGAAACTCCTTTCAATGGATTAGAACTCCTTCCAATTCAGTCAATTGAAAATTATTGATCACCAAATAATTGTCATTGATCTCACAATCCACCAATGACATCTAGCAGTATGTAGTGAAAATTCAGCAGAACTGAATAATGAACCTCTAGATGCAGTTACCATTTGATTCGATTCTTCTATCGTGAGTCCCGACATGATGGAAGTCATGGATAACTTGTCAAACCCCACATCCGTCATATGTAAAATTCAATCGACTCGGTTTACAAGTGAAATCATTTGGAAACTCCTTTCCATCATTCACTCTGCCATGGCCATGGACTTCTCAACTCAGTTTCATAAATTGCATAGGACTTCTTGTCTATCAAGATCGATAGATCCCATCAAGGTGCAACCTACTCATACAATGAACCTATTGCAGCCAACATGCACCGCAATGACCCATATGGTTAGGAACCAAGTGTATGTACAGTCAAACCATATCAACCTCATTGTGAGTAGCCGAGGCACCGCAAGTGAAATGACTAGTCACACCACCGCAGCATTGAATATGTCACTGACGAGTGGGTAGACATTCAAGTGACTACTCATGTGATCACGCTCGGTACCATTATTCTCTAACAATTACCTACACTCTCGCTCCAGTGTCTCCACACTGTAGACTTGAGACTCGTCTATCCTAAGGAAAGCGATCTGTGCACCAATCTCACCGACTCAATCACCGTCCTCATGATGATCTATCAATCAGAAGCATTTGGGAATTAATCACCAATGACACATATTTTAAATTTAACTTTTGAGAATATGTGTCATCATCTTATTAATTCCTTGAACGATTCATGGATACATGACACAACATGAATGAAAATAAATCCAATTTTATTGATTTGAAAAATTCAATTACAAAAGTATGTCAACTAAAAAAATTACATGTGTCGACCAACAATTGACTTCTAGGGCATACATCTAACAGTGCCGACAATAAAAAATTCAAAAAAAATCCCACCCAATGGCCAAAAAAAATCAAGCCGAATCGAACCAGTACCGTACCACACCGTACTGGACCAAACCACCCGATCTCGGGCGGTTCAGGCCGATACCGTACCGAACTGACCGATTCGATCCAATTCAGGTCATTTTCTAAAAACTAGCCTGAACCGAACTAGTTTCCTGCCAATACAGTACGATACGAGATATACCGACCGGTTCGAACCAGTACGGAATACCGTGCTCTTGGCAGAAGATACTTCATTACATACTCTGATTTTTGATGCCACAAGAATTAGGTTGGGCATAGGTTAAGATTTATTTGTCATCCCACACATTCAAATTTATTTTTAGGATGATTAAAGGAGTTGTACAGAAATATGAAGAAATAATCATTTGCTGATTATTGCTCAAACAATAACTCACATAAGTTGTGGCAAAGTAAACAGGGTCTTCTTTTAGATATTTTATTAAGAATTTGCCTTTTTTTATGAGATAAAGGGAGGAATACAAGGGCTTGCTGTATTCTAACAAATTTATGAAGCAACAGCATTTGAAGTTTAGGAAAACCTTTAGTAATATTGCTAGAATTTAATTCATTTCCTTTAGATCAATAAACTACATAACGACTATTGCACCCTCTACAATTTTGAATATTTTGTTGTTCTGAAGGGCATATAAGTTTATTTGTAACTTATCTCTCTAGAGAAAACAAAATCAGCTCTTACAATACGAACACCAAAGGGAATAACCCTGCCTTCTCTTTGTTCTCCCTTCAATTTATTTATCCATCCCTTTATTCTCCTCCTCCTCATCCTCTCTCTCTCTCTCTCTCATGAGATTTGATTACTGTGTTCACTTCCTGCAATATAACACTGAGCAAGTAATGACTGCTGGAGCAGTACAATGCAGCAGCCTGTAGATGTAATATGAGCAGGGTGGAGGTCATTGAAACTTCACTTAGCTTCAATCAAATAGAATATGACTATCACAATTATTTGGCAAGACAGTAGATGAAGAAGACTAGATTGCATGGCAAGTCCAGGTTCCGGATGTGATCAATGCCACTCCTCTGTGATGGGCGAGCATGCATCAAACATGATGAACAAAGACTTGGTAACATAAACACAAAAGAAAAAAGAAACAGTTGGTTGAAGATTTGTTTGATGAGAACCATACAATTGATACTTTCTTAAAAGAAAAAAATAAAACAGCACATGGAAATCCATTTCATGAAGAACCAATACATACGGATCTAGTGGAAGAAAATCCAGAATTCGAATGCATGCCAAATATTTCTCATATGATTTCATATTTGCACCAGATTTCTGCACAATAAGTCAGTTAAATTGACTATATTCTATGTCTAAGTT
Organism: Elaeis oleifera; assembly: GCA_000441515.1. Taxonomy (NCBI): domain Eukaryota; kingdom Viridiplantae; phylum Streptophyta; class Magnoliopsida; order Arecales; family Arecaceae; genus Elaeis; species Elaeis oleifera. The sequence goes on from KE506145.1 coordinate 158,224, forward strand.
ATGGAATTAAGACAATTTACATAGGCAAGAAACCATATTAGCTAAGGAAACAATTTGAAGGAACACTTCCTTGCCTAATTACTTTGCAGAAGTTATGATTAATTATTAAAGCTAGAATTGAACAAACAAACCGTTGGGAATTGTGTCCTAAAGCCAATCGTCAGCCTATTGATGGTTGTACTCATATTTGTACATTGTATATGAATTTTATTAATAAATGTTATTTGGCCTTTTCATCACATTTTGTCCTTCTTAGAACTCCTGTGTTGTGATGAAGTCCTTAAGACTATATTTAATCGATAAAGAAGAATTTATCGTTTAGTCCTTAAACGTATTTGCGGCCAAATGATATACTATTAATAAAACGACAACGATATCAAGTACAGGTCGTTGTATGCCATATGGGTTGATTGTCCTCTTAACCAAGGAGTGTGGAGATACTGGTATGGCATGCAGATGGAATGTAGGAGTACATTCGTATCGAACGTGACCAATTGCGAAGCACTCTGCTGTTAAGAGTAGCTCGCGAAGGGTATGGGCATAAATGTCTCTCTGATCTGAGATCACCACGGTGACTTATAAGTAACTCACTGTACTTTCATATGGATCTATCTGAATTTCTAATTCAATGATGGAAGATTTTTGAGCACAGTCAAGTACTTATCAAGTCGGTACGTGAGTCAAGATGGGATTGACCCTCCGAATAAGTAGGAGTTAATGCATCAGTGCATTTCAATTTAGTAAAATCTTGGTCAAGGTAATCCACGTGATGGATTCGAAAGGTTGAAATACAATATGGTTGACTATTCCAAGATTGACAGTTAAACCCTAGATCATCTTGAGCATTAGGATCAAAGGGACGAATTATACGGCAACCATACGCCAGTAGGTTCTTGAATGTTGTTTTGCAATCATTCGGCCTATCCGAATGTCGGATCCTATTGCTAGATGGTTACATCGATTAGTATAGGAATTTGTTCTTGTGCTACCAGTTTAGGTTCGAACCTATGAGGTCACACGCATTAGAAATTTCGATCTAATCAGATGGCTGATTTGGTAAAGAGTCCCACTGGATTAAGACTATGGTGGAGAGTCCCACTGGACTGGAACTCCGCTATTAATGGAGGATTTATTAGCAATTAGATTGCTAATTGGCACAATTTGATTAAGCAATAAGGTTCAGCTCAAATCTAATTGAATTGGATTCAGTTTGACTTAGATTGGGTTTGATTAGATCAAACCTAATTACAAGGAGGCTAGTTCCTGATTTGATCAGAACTTGGTTCGGTTAATTCCTAATTAGACTAAAAATTTATTAAGGAGATTGTGTTCCTAATTAGATTAGGTTCCTTTCTCTCATTGGATCCAAACCAATATGATTTGGATTGGAATCAAATAAGAAACTATAGAGTCCCAACTACCTGGGATTCTCTCCCTTGCGCATGCCCTAGGACCCACGCCACTCATTACACGCAAAAGAAGTTTGCGTGAGGAATTTTGGTGTGATAAAGGAGGGTGCAGAAAAGGGGTGGGCGGCACTCATGATGAGTCATGATCCTTATCTCCTTCCTGATTTGAATTTGATTCAAATCAAAGATAAGAAGATAAGAAGGAAATAAATCAGGTTTCATAGGAAAGTATTGGTGGCGCCAAAAACATATTCCTTATTCACGTTGAGAGTTGGTTGGCATGAGAAAGATCTGATTTCTTCTCATGCCATCACAAATATTGGCGTTGAATTTTGGACACCATATCTTTTGTGGCGTGATATTTGTTGGTGCCTCCTCTTAACCCTAATCCCTAGCCCACCTATAAAAGGGGTCCAATAGTTCAACGCCCCATATGAGTGATTTCATGAAAAGAGAATTGATTTCTCTAGCCTCGCCTCCTTCCCTGATTCTTCTCCCTCTCTAGTGTCTAAGAGATTCGAAGAAGTTAAATCAGCCATCAAAGATCTTCACGAGCTAGCACTCCCGAGATTGATCAACAATCGATCTTCATGTGGACGATCCATAGAGGCCAGACATCTTGTGCGGCTGCGAGCAACCCGAAGGAGCTCTAATCCACGTGATTCAATTGCGAAGATTAGCAACCCATGCTCTGGTAAAGAGTTCTGAACCTGTTAGATCAAACCAGATCAGATCTAATAGTTAGATCTGATCTAGAGCATCGATATGATCAATGCAGTTTTATTGTTTTCAGATTTTAATTACATATTTAATCATATCATAGATCATGGCAACGTAGTTTAGATTAGATCTTGTGCATGTAATATAAATTAATTATTTAATCTATCATGTTCCGCTGTAAAATTTTTAAAATTGCATGCATAGAACTGCCTAGTTTCCTTCAAATGGTATCAGAGCCTCGTTTGATATGATATGATTTTATATGTATTTAGATCTGATTTTATGTTGTTTAGATTAGATCTAAATAATTTTATACTCAGATCTGATGTTTGATCAGTCCTGTATATGTTAGATTAGATGATCTGAGTAGCAAAGTACTCGGATTGGATAATCACCAAGCCGTCCTATCATAGGAGCAAGTAGGATTACATGATCCTCTCCTTCCATTCAATGAAGTGCTTATGGCGTGTAGGGGTGCCACTGTGAGGTCCCATGAAGAAGAATGCAAAAGAAGAACTTACTTTTCTATAAAACCCCAGATCTTGAAATCCTAAGATTGATTGTATATGATACAAAATGAATGAAAACTAAATCATCTAATCTAAAGGATTAAAAATTATTTTAATCATGAAAATAAAATCTAAAATCATAAAAAGTTTGGATATGATCTAAAAACTGGTTTATGGTTGATTTTGTTTCAGTTTGTGCAAAATTTTCATGTGTTGAAACTCTGAAAATCAACTGGCATGCTAACTTACTCGACTCAGTACTGATTGAGTCGACCAAGTCTCTGTTTTAGCCGACTCAGTTGTGAACTGAGTCGGTCGACCAAGCTGCCACAGGCTGAACAGTAATAGTTACTGTTCAACTATAGTTAGCCGACCAAGTACCAAACTTGGTCGACCCACTGTAGTTAGCCGGCTGAGTCTAGGACTGAGCTGACCCAATTTTAGAGATGAAATTTTGCATGAATTTGAGTAAAAGTTTACAAAATTGAAATTATTTCAAATTTAACCTGAACCCATGTTAAATTCAGACTTAATTCAGAATTAAGTATTGAACTAATTGGATCTAAAATTATGAATTAAAGATCTAATGATACTGCATAAAATATGGGGACATGAGTTAGCTCTAATCAGATCCTCTTAATTGGATTAGAAGACCTAAAGTTAGAATCAAAGAGTTAATGGACCATATAGAAAAATTGATTAAATCTAATCAAAAATTGAATTAAATTAAATCAGATTTTCTCTAGAACCAATACAATAGCTATAGTTGGTCAAGTCCATGTCTTTGATTAAACCAAATAGATTTTGATTGAGGCTCAATGGTCGAGCCCGAGTCATTAGGCTGGTCAAATCGAAATTAATTAACCAATTGGTGTCTAAGGCAAATTTGGCATTTCGACCGATGGTTTTTAATTGGAAGCGGCTTACCTGACCATTTTGATGGTGTTTAAGGCAAGCTTAGCATACCTTCCCACCGATCTCACTTACCTAGCCAACTTGATGAATTATATTTTAATTAGACCGCTAAGTGATTCGAGTTGACCCATACCACTAAGATTGATCAGTATGATTGATCTAGGTGCCATTCAACCAACATGTCACTAGTCCAATTCAATGACTTGGTGAAGTCGGTGGGAGGATTGTGGTTAACTAGTTGACCTATTCTCTTCTCTTAATTCATCAATTGAATCCTCTAAATTATTAAGTTCCTAAAATGAGATAGTTATGATGATAACTAGATCATAACCTCCCATTTAGTTGGTGATAATAGATCCATTAGTTAGATGATCATTGGAGGCCCAAAGGCTTGGTGCTCATCTACTATTGGAATTATCATTCATAATATGATGACTCAGTCAAATCTTTCTAGCAAGTGGTCAGATTGGCCGACCAAAGTCAGGCCTGATCATTTGGTAGTTAGATTTCTGAGTATAATCATGTTAATAGTTGGACTTAATCAGGGCTTGTAGAGAAGACAAAAGTCAACTAAAAAGTTTCTAAGGCAAAATTAATTACTAAAAATTGTTTAGTGAAATAATTGGTTAAGAACCTACCATGGATCCACATGGGTGGCCGGCTAAAGTCGGACTCGTGTGCAGTTTGTGTGAATTCTAG
>KE506145.1:162495-185099 GCA_000441515.1 Elaeis oleifera
AGTCAACTAAAAAGTTTCTAAGGCAAATTAATTACTAAAATTGTTTAGTGAAATAATTGGTTAAGAACCTACCCATGGATCCACATGGGTGGGCCGGCTAAAGTCGGACTCGTGTGCAGTTTGTGTGAATTCTAGCACCCGCTAAGGAATTAGGGTAATTCTTCGAATTCGAGGTAGAGGTTATCAATTCGTATAAAATAGTGAAAGAACCTTTAGATTAAAATCCATGTCTTTAGGCTTAATCAATTCATATATTAATTAGATTTTTATTTCTTTTTGTGCAGTTATGGCCACCAACTTGTCGCTCCGATCACTATTGGACAATGAAAAATTGATGGGACCCAATTTTGATAGCTAGCATCGAAATTAAAATAGTCCTAAAGCACGAGTGGATCTTGTACGTACTTACAGATCCGGCATCTGAGGAGCCCACTCCGAACGCTCGCAGTGCGGTTCGAGACACTTACTTAAAGTGGTTCAACGACTACACCACGGTGCGTTGTATCATGCGGGCGGCCATGAATGATGAGTTCAGCCGCAAATTCGAGGAAGCTTAGCCAGAAGATATGCTCAAGGTGTTAAACGAGTCTTTTGGCACTCCTGACGATGTTGAGCAGCATAAGACTAGTTATGCCGTTTTCAACGCCAGGATGAGGGAGGGAGCATCGGTCACCGATCATGTACTGTACATGATCGAACAGATCGAGCGTCTGAGCAAGCTCGGCTTTTTCTTGCACAAACAGCTTGGAGAAGATGCGATCCTGAATTTTCTACCGAAATCCTACCTACCATTTCTCAATCATTACCGAATGCTGAAGCCTGTAGTGAACTCCACGATTTGTTGGAGTTGCTGCAGACTTTTGAGAATGATCACCAGCTCCACAAGAAGACGGTGAATGTAGTGGGAGGATCTTCTTCGGATGGACGTCGTCCCTTTAAAAAATGAAAGAAAAAGAAAATAAAAAGATACAAAATGTTGAGAGTCAGACTCAGAAGTCCAAGTCCAAGTCCGATCAGAGTCAGACAGAGTGCTTCTACTACAGGAAGCAGGATCATTGGAAGAGGAACTATCCTCAATACATAGCATCCCTTGATCCGAACAGGCCGAAGAAGAAGAAACAATCGGTTGCTGAGCAAGATAATTATATGATAACACCTTGCAACTTCTCAATTTTTGATACAATGACCTGAGTATTAGATACTGATAGTCCTATTAATATTTGCAATTCATTGCAGAAACTTAGGTCAGTAGAAGATTTCAAGATGGCGAGAGATTCCTGAACGTTGGAGATAGAAGATCAGTTTCAGTTCTAGCTTTAGAATTATCAAGCTTGTATTCGATTCTCATTTTATTATTCTTAGTGATTGTCATTTTTATCCTAGTTTCTTATTGAATGTAATTTCTGTAGACCTTTTGGCCAAGAAAATTATGAGATTTCAATAAAAAAAATTTTGATAATATCATTTTGAATGGTATTACTGTAATGCATGGACAAATGAACAATGATAATTATGTTGTATCACGGCATAGTATAATGTACACGTCGAATAAACACCCTAGGATAGATGATGTCACGGATGCCTACCTTTGGCATTGTAGGCTAGGTTATATTAACAAAAACAGGACGAATAGGTTAGCTCAAGAGGAAATCTTTGAAAATGACGATTATGAATCATTGCCTACCTGTGAGTCTTGTCTACTTGGGAACATGACCAAGTCATCTTTTACTGAAAAAGATGAACGAGCCAGTAATGTTCTGGATCTTGTACATACTGATGTATGTGGACCCATGAGCACTGGTGCCAGAGGTGGGTATCATTATTTTATTACGTTTCCAAACAACCTATCTAGGTATAGGTACATCTACTTGATGAAACACAAGTCTGCATCGTTTGAAATGTTCAAATGATTCCGTAACGAGGTAGAGAAACAAATTGAAAAAGTTATTAAAACACCTCAATCTGATCGAGGAGGTGAATACCTTTCTGGTGAGTTTCTGACATATCTAGAAGAGAATGAGATTCTCTCTCAGTGGACACCTGAAATGCCACAGTACAATGGTGTGTCGGAAAGGAGAAATCAAACTCTGTTGACATGGTTTGGTCTATGATGGGCTTTTATAGTCTGCTGATTTTCTTTGGAGATTTGCACTCGGTCGGCTTGCTATGTACTTAACAGGGTTCCGAGTAAATCTGTGAGTAAAACACCACATGAGATGTGGACGGAGCATAAGCTAGTGCTCTCTCACCTAAGGGTTTAGGGGTGTCTAACTCATGTCAAATATTTGAAAACAGACAAGCTCGGAGCTAGGTCTGACAAGTGTATTTTCATAGAATACCCAAAAAAACTCAGGGTATTATTCTATCTTGCTGATGAACAAAGGTGTTCATCAGCCTCAAGACAGTCTTTTGGAAAAAAAATTTTGAAGAAGGAATTAATGCCTCTAAGATTGAACTTGATGAAGTTCAACAAATAAAACCAACACAATCTAGTGAACCCATAGAATCGGATTTGATAGGATCAAATCCGGATCCTATTGTAGAGGCACCATTAAGGAGATCCAATAAAGTATCGCGTCAACCGGATAGATACTACGGTTTCTTGGTTCGAGATGGAGAGAACAATGAGGATCCAATCACCTATATAGATGCAATGCAGAGATCCGACTCTGATAAATAGCTTGAAGCCATGGAGTTCGAAATGGAGTCGATGAAGGTCAATGATGTGTGGATATTAGTTGATTCACCTAAGGGTTAAACCCATAGGGTGTAAGTGCATCTTCAAAGAAGAGAAGTGCAAATGAAAGGATGGAGATCTATAAAGCCCGTCTGGTTGTCAAAGATTATCGTCAGCATTATGGTATTGACTATGACGAGATATTTTCTCCTATGGCAATACTCAAATCCATTCAGATTATGTTTGCAATAGCAGCACATATAGACTATGAAATCTGGCAAATGGATGTGAAACAGTTTTCTAAATGAAGAGCTAGAAGAAAAGATGTATATGATACAGTCTGAAATTTTCACATCCACAGATGAATCTAAGATGTGCAAGCTTCAGAGATCCATCTATGGATTGAAGCAAGCATCTCGAAGTTGGAAGATGCGTTTTGATAAAGTGATCAGAACGTATGGCTTTATTAGGAATGGAGAACCCTGCATTTACAAATGGATTAACAACTCTGTGGTTGTATTTCTTGTTCTGTATGTGGATGACATTCTTTTAATCGAGAATGACGTCCCTGTATTACAGAAATAAAGATTTGGTTATCATCTCAGCTCTCTATGAAGGACCTGGGAGAAGTGTCCTACATCCTAGGGATGAAGATCTATAGAGATAGATCGAAAAAGATACTCGGATTATCCCAATCCACGTACATAGATATCGTGCTGAAGCGGTTCAGCATAGAAAATTCCAAGAAAGGCTATCTACGATAGGCCATGAAATTTTTTTCTCAAAGAGGGATTGTCCGATTACTCCTCAAGAGAGAGCATATGATTAGAATTCTACATGCTTCAACAGTGGGTTCTATAATGTAGGTCATGACATGTACGAGATCAGACGTGGCATACTTACTAGGGGTAGTGAGCAGATACCAATCTGATCCAGGAGAAAACCACTGGAAGATCGTAAAAACCATCCTTAAGTATTTGAGAAATACTAAAGACCAGTGGTTTGTTTATGGAGAATCTGACTTGAACTAATGGGATTCACCGACTCCAGCTTTCAATCAAACCATGACGATAGTAAAACATGTCGGAATACGTGTTATCCTGAACGGTGAAGCAATTTACGGAAAAAGTTCCAAGCAGCACATCGTGGCCAACTCTATTTGCGAGGTGAAGTATATCGCGACATCTGATGCTACGAAGGAAGCTGTGGTTGTGAAAGTTCATCGATGAGCTCGGAGTGGCACCCTCCATTAATGGCCCTATCTTGTTGTACTGCAACAGCACTGGAGCCATAACTTAAGCCAAGGAGCCGAAGTCCCATCAGCACACCAAGCATATTCTGCACCGCTACCACCTTATTCGGGAGATCGTGGATCGAGATGACGTTAACTTTCAGAAGATCGACGGAAAGGAGAACTTGACCAACCCATTTACTAAAGCCCTTGAAGTCGAGAAGTTCGATGATCATAAGTCGAAGATGAACATACGATACTATACTAATTGACTTTAGTCCAAGTGAGAATTGTTGAAAATTGTGTCCCAAAACCAATCATCAGTCTGTTGACGGTTGTACTCATATTTGCACATTGTATATGAATTTTATTAATAATGTTATTTGACCTTTTCATCACATTTTATCCATCTTCTTAGAACTCCTGTATTGTGATGAAGTCCTTAAGACTATATTTAATCGATAAAAGAGGATTTATCATTTAGTCCTTAAACATATTCATGATCCAATAATATACTATTAATAGGACGATAGCGATATCAATTGTAGGTCGTTGTGTGCCATATGGGTTAATTGTCCTCTTAACTAAAGAGTGTGGAGACACTGGTATGGCATGCAGGTAGAATATAGAAGTACATTCGCACCGAACGTGACCAATTGCGAAGTACTCCGCTGTCAAGAGTAGCTCGCGAAGAGTATGGATATAAATATCCCTTCGATCAGAGATCACCACGGTGATTTGTAAGCAACTTACTATACTTTGATGCTGGATTATCTGAATTTCTAATTTAGTGACGAAAGATTTTTGAGTGCAGTCAAGTATTTGTCAAGTTGGTGCGTGAGTCAAGATGGGATTTAACCCCTCCGAAAAAGGAGTTAATGCATCAATCAGCATTTCAGAACCATCCCAAATCAGCCGGTTCGGAGCATGCCGAACCGTACCGATGGAGAACCAGGATGATTCCGATATGAAAAATGGCACATGCCGGTGCTGAAAAAGAAAAGAGAGAAAAAAAGAGGAAGAAAAAGAGAGGGGGCTCCATCAGAGGGGCTGTCAGAGGGCCTCCGATGGGCTGCCGTGGCCGTCTGACGGCATCTCCGCGGCGTGAAACAGGGGCAATCCACCCTGTTTCCCGTATTCTTTTAAAAAAAATCTTTTTTTAAATGAAGCCGACAAATCGAATGCCGGCTTCATTAAAAGTTTTAAAAAAACATAGGAAAAGGGACAGATCACCCTGTTTCACGTTGGGCTGCCTTGCTGGCCACGGCAGGCCGTCGGAGGCCCTCCGATGGCCCCTCCAATGGACCCCCTCCCTCTTTTCTTTCTTCCTCTATTTCTCTCTTTTTCTTCTCCAGTTCAGCTCCGTATTCCTTCGTCGATTCGCTTCGATTTGGAACGGAATGGGGCGTACCGAACCTTACCGCCGATCGATCAATATGGCCATCGGTATCGGTTCCGCAAACCTTAACATCAATGTATTTCAATTTAGAAAAATCTTGACCAGGATAATCCACGTGATGGATTTGAAAGGTTGAAATACGATATGGTTAACTATTCCAAGATTGATAGTTAAACCCTAGATCATCTAGAGCATTAGGATCAAAGGAATGAATTATACAGTAACCATACGTCAGTAGGTTCTTAAATATTACTTTGCAATCATTCGGCCTATCCGAATATCGGATCCCATTGCTAGATGGTTACATCGATTAGTATAGGAATTTATTCCTGTGCTACCGATTTAGGTTCGAACCTATGGGGTCACACACATTAAAAGTTTCGGCCTGATTAGATGGCTGATCTGGTAAAGAGTCCCACTGGATTGGGACACTGGTGGAGAGTCCCACTGGACTGAGACTCCACTATTAATGGAGGATTTATCAATAATTAGATTGCTAATTGGCTCAATTTGATTGCGCAATGAGGTTCGAATCAAGTCTAATTGAATTGGATTTAGTTTGACTTGGATTGGATTTGATTAGATCAAATCTAATTACAAGAAATATTAGTTTCAAATTTGATCAGAACTTGAATTCAGTTAATTTCTAGTTGGATTAGGAATTTATTGAGGAGATTGTGTTCCTAATTAGATCAAGTTCCTTCCTCTAATTGGATCCAAACTAAATCTGATTTGGATTGGAATCAAATAAGAAATTATAGGGTCCCAACCACTTGGGATTCTCTCCCTTGCGCATGCCCTAGGACCCACGCCACTCATTACATGCAAAAGAAGTTTGCGTAAGGAATTTTGGCATGAGAAAGGAGGAAGCAAAAAAGGGTGGGCGACACTCATGATGAGTCATGATCCTTATCTCCTTCCTGATTTGAATTTGATTTAAATCAAAAATAAGAGGATAAGAAGGAATAAATCAGGTTTCATGAAAAGTATTGGTGGCACCAAAATATATTCCTTATTCACGTTAAGAAGTTGGTTGGTGTGAGAAAGATCTGATTTCTTTCTCATGCCATCACAAAATATTGGCGTTGAATTTTGGACACCATATTTTTTGTGGCGTGATATTTGTTGGTGCCTCTTAACCCTATAATCCCTAGCCCACCTATAAAAGGGATCCAATAGTTGGATGCCCATATAAGTGATTTCATGAAAGAGAAATTGGTTTCTCTAGCATTGCCTCCTTCCCTGATTCTTCTCCCTCTCTAGAGTGTCTACGAGATTCGAAGAAGTTAAATCAGCCATCAAAGATCTTCGCGAGCTAACACTCCCGAGGAGATTGATCAACAATCGATCTTCGTGTGGACAATCCATAGAGGCCGGACACCTTGTGCGGCTCCGAGCAACCTGAAGGAGCTCTAATCCACGTGATTCAATTGCGGAGATCAGCAACTTGCACTCTAGTAAAGAGTTCGGAACTCATTAGATCAGACCGGATCAGATCTAATGGTTAGATCTGATCTAGAGCATCGATATAATCGATGCAGATTTTATTGTTTTCAGATTTTAATTACATATTTAATCATATCATAGATCATGACAAGGTAGTTTAGATTAGATCTTGTGCATGTAATGTAGATTAATTGTTTAATCCATCATGTTCCGCTGCAAAATTTTTAAAATTGCATGCATAGAACTGCCTAGTTTTCTTTCACAAGCAATGACAAAATGAGGCGAACACAATCTAACGATCTGATACACCAAAAATATCAATTTTCCCTCGGTACAAACTATCTAGAATGCTCTCAAACTTTGTTCCAACTTCCAAGTATGATATCTTCCTTCAGAGGAATAAGCTTGCAGTATTTTGAAAAATGGTTGTATGCTAAGAATGGACACAAAGAAGTGATACAAATATGACATAATACAAATACACCGGAACTACAAATCATGAGAAAGGAGTATCAGATAAAGCTAGGATATGTCAATGAATGAACATGTATGAGCATTTTATACGTATGTGCATACATTTTATATACATACATATACATATATATATATCCAAATATATGTATGAAAGAATTTGCAAAGCATAGCATGCTATCAAAATAACATAGTCCATATTTTATATGATCGCATCTAAACCCCTGTCCATACTTCACAGTTTAATATTAAATTATGGCTCCAAAAATTGGCCATTCACTATTAAAAGGACATTGGAAAAGAAGAAAATGCCCTCCTCATTTTTAAGGTATCAGAAGTATCTCAGGTTTAGCTGGATGTGTCCAGATTGTCTTCTTAATATTAAAAAATTGGATACTTAACCAACAAGTATCCAAGATATATCCAACAAGCATCAATATCCAATTCATATCCAATACAGATGTGGCATGTCATTTAAAGTATTTGTGCTTCCTAGGTCATATGCACGAGGATGATGGCAAAATCAACAATGGCAAAGATTAGATTGAGGTTAGAGTTTTATAATAGATGGACTAACAAAAGGTGATTGAATTATTGTTTCATGATAGGGACTGTTCCAACTGGTCTCCAAGTAGAATTGGTAGAGGTTGGTCGCCTACTGACCTAGAGCTTGATGAAGGGCCAAGGTTGCCGCACCTTGGAGAACCTGAAACAGAAGTCTATACTCATCGGAGATTTTTTCGGTGGGAACCCTTCGATGCTTAAGTTAGCTGAAGCCTAAAATAAGAAAGAAGAAGAGTTAAAGAGAGAGAGTGGGTGTTGTTCTCCTTCTACTGTCACTTACCTGAGGGTCCCATCATTCCCTTTTATATAGAGGGGGAGTAGTCAAGCATTACCTTCAAATTCGATAATAGAAATGGAGAATCCACGCCCACCAATCCGAAGATCATGGGTATTGGTTGTGGGTGTTATCCGCGGGCATTAAGTGCGAGGATTTAGGGCACATGCCTGGAACTGGGGTCAACCGTTTGGTATCCTTTAGGTCAACTTTCCCTTTTAGATGACCAATGGTCCATGATCAGCAGGACACCAGGGTGGTACTTTGGTATGAATCCATGGTCCATCAAATGTGTGCTAGGTCACTAGCTACGAGATCAGCATGTGTCCCAACCTTGAGGTCGGCGTGCCCAAGCACGAGGTCGGTTCATAGCCAATGTCAAGAAGCCATCTTGACGGGACTATTTGGTCATTCAATCTTCCATCCACCTCGAAGAACTCAGATTTTCGAAGAGATCCTTTGACGACGATGTAATTCCAATATTGAGCTCTTTGGCTGCTTGTGTGATAGGCATGTAGTAGGGAGATGCCTCCTCGTCCGGAGGCCGGTCTGCTCCCTATTCTTAGGTCATCGACAACTAGTCCAAGGTGGGTGCTGAGTCACACCCAAGGTCGGGTGGGTAGTTCCCCCATAACAGAGACTATTAGAGAAAACAAGCATAAGCAACTTGTATAAATCAAACAACGAGACAATTAACATTTCAATGGAATCCAAAGGCTGTAATTAAACTCTTGCGATGGAGAAGATATAGAAGAGTGCATGACATGGAGGAAAGGGAATAGAGGAAATATAAGGAAAAAGAAAATATAAAGTTCTAAAATCCAAACCACTCATTATTTATTAAGCATTATATAAGATTTTTTTCACAATATTACCTCCTTTCATTATGTAGACAATCTACAACCTCAGTATTGGGCACCATACTAGTACATTACTAGGTCAATACGGTACAATATGCAACTCGTATCAAGATAGCTCCTAAGCCCATTTTCTCACACTTTATCATGGTACCACCCAAAACTAAATGGTAAAGGTTAGGTACGATTAATGTATGCACCCGATTTTGGGTGGTACCAGTCAGTAAGTTGCAGTTAAGCTCGATACAGGTTGGTACAGACAAAGACCTATACCAACTTGAATCATGTTTTCGTGCTGATTTTGACCTCACACAAGTCGGTATGCCCCAAACCGAGTGGTTTGGGATGGTACAGCAAACATAGATTATGTAAATAGTAATTAAACAGATGTACTTTCAATCTTTAGCTGCATGAGACAAACATAGTGATGTAGCAATGGATGAACAAGAGAATGTAAGTAAAACACTCCTTAAGTCTAAGAGAAACTAAACTAATGGATCTTCAATGACAAGCAAATAAGCATTGTTATGGATGGCTCATAATAGCATGAAATATTCAATTAAAAGACCCAAAGCATAGAAGTAATTTCTAACTAAAAGAATTTAGATCCATAAATTGTTATACTCACAAGCATTTGGATTCGATGGCAGAAAAGCCATTGCAACTAATACATGTCAGCAAGTTGAGATGTTCATTGTGAAACCCAAAATATGCTTCATAAGAGAAATTGCACCATAGTTGTTTGGTTTCAACCTGGTCAAGATATCTGAAGACCATGAAAGGCGTATCAAGGAAAAGCACTTAAATCAAAGCCTAATGTTCCCACAGCATAATAAGGAAATTGGGTAGACAAAACTAGAAAAAAAAGTGTGACAACCACTTGGAGATGTGTAGTGGAGACAAAATATGGCCTTGCGTAAACATAGTTTCAGTAGAGTTGATGTAAGGAAGAATTTTGTATGAAAGGAACTTGAAGACACTTAAAAGTAGAGGCCTTCCGTTAGACAATAAGAGGCTAACTAAGATTTATAGCCATTTCCAATTGATAATGTTGGTGCGAGATTCCGCAAGGCACCGGGACGTTGGAGTGGATGGTGAGGTGGGGTCTCCTAGGATGTGACCTACAAAGTCCTGACCGGAGGTTGCTCCGGCCGGGACCCTCCAACGCTCAAGTCAGAACTCTCATTCAACAGATGGAGCGTAAGAGGCAGAGTAACGACATCCCTTTTTTTAGGATCCCCTTTGGGCCACCTTTGTGGATGCAAACGGTTGCTTGGTTGGTAAGTTGGTTGGCACGATCCCGTCTAGCTAAGGCATAATTTACGTGTAGTGGTGGAACTATTGCTCAAGATTCTTGGGATATGGTGGTTGTGGTTACCTTATCAACCTTACGACAGTTATCGCCTAGCTGGCATTGAATTTGGAATTGGTGTTCACTGGCGTCAGCGAGCCAAGAACTGGTGCCGTCATCGAATAGAGAAGTCTAGAGCTGGGATCTGTTCAATAGCATAAAGTTGGTCGGCTGGGTGTGATCGGCTGATGACCATCTTCTGATTAGGTTGAGCTAGCCATTTGGACGTGCTGTCGACTCGTCAGCCTGGCCTATGGGAGTCGGCCTACGAAGAGATATCGGTGGCCATATGTGAGAGTTACTGAGCGATAGTCGGCGGGTCTTCATCTGCTCAGGATGCAAAATGCAAATGTTGAAGATCAGTCAGCGACAGAGTGACAATGGTTACGACCGACTAGGGGTCGGCAAGGGCCTTGGTAGGCGGGATTACTAGGTTTGGATATCCTGGGCCTGGGGCTTCTTCTTCATATCATCGGCCCATGCGAAGTTTTCCCCCAACACATGCCCCCTACTTTGAGTCTGAACTTCGGTCGGGTGAAGGGAGCATACCTGCTTTCTTAAGCCAAGGATATGAAAAGATCCTTCAGTTGATGGGATGTGCACGACTTTTGGGGCGGAAACGGCGGCGCGGCCAAACCATTATTACAAAATATAATGGGCGTCTTTTCGAAATCTCTTTTTGAAGCGTGGCATCAATTTATCCAACTGACGGCAGCGGCTAATCGAATGGGAAGGTGCCACGTGTGCCACGTGCCGTAGGTTGTTGACAGGAGATGATTCGATATCTAGCGAGTATCTTCCCTCGGCTATAAATAGGAGAAGAATCTATTCTAGCCCCTTCGATTGTTTCTAGGTCCCTCCATTCTCCTTCTCTTTTCTCTGCTCTCTTTGTTGGGTTGCTACTGCGCCAAACTCATCCTCCTTCAGATTTGTCTTCGCTGCGGTCTTCTTGGAACAAGGAGCTCTTCTTTTTGTCTGTGTTGCGGTCGTTTGGAGTTGCTTTTGAAGGTATTCTCTCGCTGCTTTTTTTCTCTATCCCTATTTCTTCGTTCTCATATAGGATTTCCTTGGTATCCCTTCCTCGTGTATTTGTCTTCCTTTTCTCTCTTTCTTTTTGTAGACAATCTTTTAGCCTTTTCGTCTGAAAATGGCTGAACAAAGCGAGATCGGACCCAGCACCCATGGTTCCATACTAAATCCGGACAACTTGAGTCGGATACGAATTTGGTATGGAATTCCTCTGGACTTCAATCTAGAACTCCCTAGGGCTAGCGATCGAGTAAATAATCCACCTTCTGGATGGCTCGACGTGCATGAGGAAGCGCTTCGAGCAGGCTTAAGGTTTTCTGTTCCTCCTCTATCTTTAACATCTTCTGCTTCTATGGCCTTTTCCTTGGTGCGATTGTTCCGAACTTCTTTAGATTTGTTGTAGGTTTTTTGGTCATCTGTGTTATGGCCAATATTCAGCCATCTATCTCTCTTTCATTTTTTTCTTTACCATCAAAAGGCATCCCTATGCCAAGGATTGGTGGTACGTCTCTTTCCAAAGGAGAATTTCTCCTCTGATAAAGGATGCTCCTTCCTCCGTTCATGGGTGGAAGGAGCTATTTTTGTTTGTTTCTAGCTCCTCTGCTGATAATTAGAATTTGCCGAGCTAAGGTCGGCCAAAGGCTTCAGCATTCCAAATCCCAAAATTAGGGGCCGAGGAAGAGGGTCATTTTAAGATCCTTAGGAATTTCAAAGCTCCCTCCGTCGATGAGTTACTATCTGATGAAGCCTTGTATAATGCGGGACTCAGTCAGGCCGATCCTAGGGGTGAGTAATGGAGTCATCTATCTTTCCTATTTTTTCTTTTTCATTTTTGATCGAGTTTTGTCGATTGCCAAGATGAGGTCTGAGGATCATGCCAAAATGAAGCGAAACCTTCCGAAGAAGAAGACTCTGACGCCAGAAAGCACTCCCAAGAAACCAATGGCCCGCCAACAAGAGGCTGGGACGAGCGGGCCTCAGCTATCGAGGCCACTGTCATGCTGGCGGCTGCTGCCCTGAGTCCATCTCCATCGACTGCGGCCCCCATCTTCACTACTCAAGCGCAAGTGTCTCTGCCACCTGTGGCTCCTGCGCCGACTTCTCCTGCACCCTTACAGAGTTAGGGTTCGGCCATTTGCGGCCACAGATCCGAGCGGATTGCCTCCCCTGGATGACCAAGTCGATCCGGATGCCCGCCTTCTTTCCATTCCCGAGGATGCGATTTTGACGACTGGAAGGTTGTCAAGGAGCTGATTGAGCGGACAATGCTCCTAGTGGAGCTGAGAGGAATCAGTGGAATAGACTTTGATGACCTACAACGATACTCCGCGACTACCATGCACCAGATACTTCCCTTGCCCTTTTTCTCCTCTTCATCTTTTTTCCTAACATGGCTTCCGTGCAGATACTTCACTTCTTGGTCATTCTTTTGAACCATGCATGCAAAGTAGAGATGATGAGGAATCTATGCTTGAAGGCTGAATCTGATGCCACGGAGGCGGCGCGCAAGCCGAGGGGGGAGGTTAATAGTTTGGAGTCTCTGAATAAAATCATTGCTGATCTTGCCTGAAAGGGGGAGGAGCTACAGGAGGCCACTACCAATATCGCAGAAGCCGAGAAGAAAGCCAAGGACCGGATCGTCGAGGCCAAAGGAAGATTGCTGAGGCCTGTCAACAGCAGTGGAGGCTTTCAGAATTTCAGTAGACTTTGAGTGGGAGAAGGCTCAGGCGGTTGATAGCTTCAAGGCATCGGAGAAATTTCATGACGCCATGGTCACGCTCAGTCAGGAGTCCTGCAATGCGAGACACAAGACCAGATTTAAGGATTGCCACCGTCGAGTTGCCGCTCGAATCCCTGAGGCCGACCTCTCCTTGGATGAGGATGAGGGGGAAGAGCAAGCTGGAGGGACGCCTGCCACCGATATGTTAGCTCTGGAGATGACTCCTCCAACTGAAGTGCCCTCGGGCCCATCAGGGGCCGTACCAAGCTCCCCCGATCTTCAAGGCGAGGTCAGACGATGAGATGCCTTGTACTTTTCTTTCTTTCCCTTTTGTAGAAAAGTCATTGTTAGTGAAACAAGGTTTTGTCCCTTTTTAAATTTACACTATCCTTCTTTAGTTTGTTCAATCATGTCAGCATATCCTCGGTGGTTAAGTTCCTTCAATTTCTGTCGTCGAGCCCTTATCGATGGCTTCTGCTGTAAGGATTAGGTCACGCATAAATGACCTAGAAAAAAGGGTCAAGAAATTGAACAAGAAAGTTGCTACCCGGAAGGAGCAGTCGAAGACCAAGAAGGCATTCGACGAGGCTTCGATGGAAGTTGGTCGATTGAGATCAATCATTCGTCAGAATAACAAGACGCATTCCACAGAGAAGGCTCGACTGGCAACTGAATCCGCAAAGCTGTCGAGACTTGTCAAGAAAGCCACTTGGGGTGCCGCCGCCAAATAGCACCACCTCCATAGTCAACTCCGCCAGGCTTAGCGAAGGATTTCAAAACTAGAGTCGTCGGAGACTACTGTTAAAGAAGCTAGAGGGCATTTCGTCGATCATATGGTGTGGCTCCAAAAAGATCGTGTCGCCCGGGAGAAATTTCCAGGCTTGAGCATTCGGAGAACGCAGTTGCCGAATACAAATCGAAGGAAGTGGGCCAATGGTCATAAAATCCCAAAGCCTGATCGGACAAAGACTAGTCGACCCCGCATCTCCAGATGATACAGTCCGACGTATGTTTGATGCAAGTTTCATAGCTGGCTTTTGGACGTGTAGGAATCAGATTAGGTTAGTGTTCCCAAGGCTAGATCTTTTCAACTTCTCGTCCGAAGGCAACACTGAGTTTTCTGCCCCTCGATGCAGGTCTCGAGGGTGGAGATCCACGAGCTTGGTCCTAATAGTGTTGAGATCCATGAGGTGGTTCCCGACAAAGCTTCAGAGGCTAGGATTGGTTGTAGTCCGGTGTAACAGTTTCTTTCATTGTCCATTTCGGGTGATGACATTCTTGTAGTCATAAAAATTTTGCAAAAATTTTTTGCATTGCATTCTTTGTTGTTTAGTAATGTTACCTGGCATCGTCGTTGGATTGCTTATCAAATTCCTGAAGAGAACTCCTCGACAATTATCATGTCAACCACTCTTCGTATTAACTATGGGTAGTGCTTCGTAAATCCTAACGCCTTTAAGAGGGGCGTGGCATAACTGGGCAATAGTTCTAAGGAATAAAGGTTGCTATTTCCTCTGGCGGAGTAAATTTTTGGTGACCACTTCGAGCCTGTAAGGACACGCCACCTGGCAATGTACCAATCTGTGAAACGTCGCCTGAGTTGGTTTCCAAGGTTGGGAAGACATGCCATTTATGGCCTGAGGAACAACTGTAACGTCAAAGCTGGCGATTGGTGAACAACGGAGGCGCTCGCACCTATAAAGTGGGCCTAATGGCTCGCGAGAACTTCACCTTCCACCCTTCTTCCCGTAGTACCTGCAAAAACTCCCCTCTCCTTCGTCACCATGATGCCCTCTAAGAAATCTATCAAAGAGTTGGTCAAGGAGAGGAGGGCCGCCTCCAAGAAGGCCTTCTCGTCCAAGAAGGCGAAGAAAGGGGAGCTGGGGCAATCTGCCTCCCAGTCGAGTTGGGCTTCTGCTCCCTTCGAGAGGTCTAAGAAGAAACCAACACCACTTGTTAGGGGTGAGAGCGCCTCTTTCTCCACCCAATGGATCTCCTATATGGTCCGCGAGCGCTGCATTGAGTTCAAGACCTCGATGGCATTCGAGGAAGAGGTCACTGGTGTTGCCGCCATCGCCTGTCTTTGGATTCGAAGACTGTAAGGCCCACTTGTGGCAGATGATGCCGCAGTTGGGCCTTAGCTACCTCCTTCGAGGCAACAACAACAAGGTGGGGGCCTTCTTCTCGGATGAGAAGTAAACTCATCCACTTCTTCTTCTCCTCCTTTCTTTTTCCTTTGTTTTGGACGGTGCTCGAGGCACCATTTTTCTTGTAAATATTTTTAATGAAAGATTGGGTTATTTTCCTTGTGTCGTTCGCATATGTCATTATCGATCGATGCTTATTTTCCATCAAGTCGATCAAAGGCTATCTTGTTTTAAACCGATTGGAGGCTCCTTCAGTCGCACCGAACAAAGGCCATTTTAATTTAAAGCCGATCAAAAGCTCTTTCAATCGGATCGAACAAAGATCGTTTTTAATTTAAAGCCGATCAAAGGCTCCTTCAATCGGGCCGATCAAAGGCCGTTTTTAATTGAAAGCTGATTAAAGGCTCCTTCAGTCGAGTCG
The DNA here is from genome assembly GCA_000441515.1 of Elaeis oleifera. Lineage (NCBI taxonomy): Eukaryota > Viridiplantae > Streptophyta > Magnoliopsida > Arecales > Arecaceae > Elaeis > Elaeis oleifera. Next base: position 178,083 of record KE506145.1, read on the forward strand.
ATCAAAGGCCGTTTTTAATTGAAAGCCGATCAAAGGCTCCTTCAGTCGGGCCAATCAAAGATCGTTTTTAATTGAAGCCGATCAAAGGCTTCTTCAGTCGGACCAATCAATGGTCATTTTTAAAGCCGATCAAAGGCTCCTTCAGTCGGACCGATCAAAAGTCATTTTAATTTAAAGCCGATCAAAGGCTCCTTCGATCATCGGAGATCGTGGGCTGACGAGTGGACAAAAACCATTCTCTTGGAGAGCAAGGGTCTTATTAATGTTGTGTGATACATTATTGATAATACACGGAGATTTTCTGAATTCCTTGGTCGAGAGAGCGGGGTTCCATCTAGTTGTTTCAACTGGTAGGTTTTCGGTTGATGACTTCATCTACTTGGTATGGACCTTCCTAGTTTGGGGCTAGCTTACTGCATTCTCCAGGTTAAGAAACTTCTACTCTGTGCAAGACTAGGTCACCGGCCCTGAAGACCTTCCGAACTTTGGAGTTGTAGTATCGAGCAACCTTGTATTGGTAAGATACCATTTGAACGCACGCTCTTCTCAGGCTTCTTCAAGTAAGTTTAAGTGCGCAGCTTCTTCGAGTTGGTCTGCTCATCATAGTTCTCAACTCATGCCGACGGGGCCCCAATCTTAACAAGGATTACTGCTTCCATCCCGAAGGCCAAACTGAAAGAGATTTCTCCTGTTGGAACTCTTGGCATTGTCCGATACGCCTAAAGCACATGGTGGAGTTCATTGGCTCAAGATCCTTTGATTTTGTCTAATCTTATCTTCAAGCCCCATAAAATAGTCCGATTTGTTACCTCAACTTCTCCGTTGGCTTACGGATGAGCTATAGAGGTAAGGCGATGTGAGATCCCATGCTCTTCATAGAATTCTTTGAACTTAGCTCCAGTGAACTAACGTCCGTTGTCAGTGATCAATACTCGAGGTAGATCGAACCGATATATGATTGATTTCCAGAAAAATCTATCATCTTTGCTTCCGTGATGCGGGCCAGTGGTTCGGCTTCTATCCACTTAGTGAAGTAGTCTACAGTGACGAGCAAAAACTTATGTTGACCCGAGGCCAATGAGAAGGGGCCAAGGATGTCCATCCTGCATTATGCAAAAAGCCAACGAGTGCAAATAAGGGACATCGGCACTGCAAGTACTCGTTGTATGTTAAAGTTCCTCTGGCACTTGTCACACTGCATAACATAGTTCTCGAAATCCTTTTGCATAGTCGGCCAATAGTATCCCTAACGAAGGAGCTTGTAAGCCAGTGCTCTCTTTTCGATATGATTCTCACAAATGCCTTCATGCACCTCTTTAAGTGCGTAATTGGCTTTGGATGGTTATAGGCATTTGAAGAGAGACGGTGAATTGGACCTTTTATACAGCTTTCTTTCATGAAGATATCTGGACAATTGGTATTTTACCTTCCGAGCCTCCTTCCAGTTTGTTGGTAACGCCCCATCTTTAAGATAATTGATCAGTGGATCAATCCAGGAAGGTTCCTCGTCTGTCTGCATTATGATCGTCAGTTCTTCAATGCTTGGTCGGCCCATCACTTCAAAAAAATTTTCTTGGACAACTCGAATGGCACCGACGTCACCAGCTTAGACAACAAGTCAGCCCTAGAGTTCTCCGATCTGGGTATTTGTTAGATTTCAAATCTGTTAAATGTGGATGTCAGGTCCCTAATCTTCTAGATGTATTTTACCATGTTCTCCCCTCGGACCTCATAATTGCCCTGAATATGTCCGACGACCAGCTAGGAGTCACTGCAAGCCTTCAAGTTCCGTATCCCTAGTTCTCTGGCTATTCAGAGTCCTACAGCCAAGGCTTCGTATTCGGCCTCATTATTTATTGCTGAAAATTCGAAGTGTAAAGCATACTCAACTACTATCCCTTCCAGATCCGAGAGGATCAGTCCCGCTCTAGATCTCGCAGAGTTGGATGAGCCGTTCACATACATCACCCAAGAATCGGTACTAGTTTCTGAAGAGCCCTCATCGGTCGGGATATGTGGCTCGACTTCTCCTTGCTTAGCTGGTTTATCTAGAATAGTGCACTCGACCACAAAGTCGGCCAAGACCTGAGCTTTAATGGATGGTCGAGGTCGGTACTGAATGTCAAACTCAAAAAGCTCAATCATCCATTTCGCAATCTGTCCGAACGTGTCCAACCGATGGAGGATGCTCTTTATAGATTGGTCCGTCAAGAGAACAATGATGTAAGCTTGGAAGTAAGGTCGGAGCTTTCGAGCCATAATAAGGAGAGCATAAGCCAATTTCTCCAACTTCGAGTATCGGGTCTCCGCATCCCTCAAGATTTGACTGATATAACAGATCGACTTTTGGATTTTGCTCTGCTCTTGTACCAACACTGCACTCATTGCAACAGATGAAACTGTAAGATATAAAAATAGCTCTTCATCAAGATCAGACTTACCAAATAGTGGAGCAGAATCAAGATAGTCTGAGATCTGCAAAGGCTTTCTAGCACTCAGTCCACTGAAAGTTTTTGGTTGCTTCAGGATTTTGAAGAAAGGCAGGCACCGTTCAGCTAATCTTAAGACAACCGGTTCAAAGCGACAATCCTTCCTGTAAGGCACTGCACCTCCTTGATCGTCCGTGGGGGAGCCATCTCCTGCATAGCTCTAATCTTCTCCAGATTGGCCTCTAATCCTCGGTTGGATACCATAAAATCTAAGAATTTTTCAGAAGTCACTCTGAAAGCACTCTTGGCTGGATTCAGCTTCATCTTGTACTTCCGCAGGATGGCAAAGACTTCTCCAAGATCATCGATATGGGTTCTTGCGGATTTGCTTTTGACGAGCATGTTGTCCACATACACCTCCATGTTTCATCCAATCTGGTCCTTGAAGACTTTGTTTACGAGGCGCTAATAAATTATACCTATATTTTCAAATCAAAGGACATGATCCTGGAACAAAAGAGACCACAATCAGTGATAAAAGATGTTTTCTCATCTTCAAGTGCCATCCAGATTTAGTTATAACCGAAGAAGACATCCATGAAGGTTAGGAGTTCATGGCCTGAGGTGGCGTCAACCAGCTGATCAATCCTCGATAGAGGGTAGTTGTCCTTTAGGCAGGCCTTGTTCAGATCAGTGGTGGCTGCGAAGTCGGATTCGATGGTGGTGCCGTTGAAAGAGGTGCAAGGACTGTCTGATCAGGTTGCGATGCTACCTGCGGAGGCACAGGAGCGGCCTGGATCACCTAAACAGCAACTGTCAGATTCTGGACCTACTGAAAGAGCAGGTTGAACTGAGCCGTCGTAACCAACGCCTGCTGAGAAGATGGGGGAGTTTCTGCCAGTGGCGGCTATACCCGGTTGTCAGCTTGGTTGTTAGGCTAGCTCCCATCGATCGAGAGGCGGTGGCTTGGTATGACGGGATGAAACTCTCTTAAGATGGCATGGTTCTGTTGTCCTCGATCCGTGCTCCTACGAATGGATTCGACCCTTCCTCTAGCACTAATCCATTGGTGCGAGATTCCGCAAGATGCTAAGATGCTAGAGTGGATGGCGAGGTGGGGTCTCCTGGAATGTGACCTGCAAAAAAATCCTGACCGAAGGTTGCTCCTGTAGGGACCCTCCGACGCTCAAGTCAGAACTCTCGTTCAACAGATAGAGCGTGAGAGGCAAAGTAATAATGTACCTTTTTCTGGGATCCCTTTTGGGCCTCCTTTGTGAATGGAGGTGGTTGCTTTGGTTGGTAAGTTGGTTGGCACGATTCCGTCCGACTAGGGCACAATTTGCGTGTAATGGCAAAACTATCGCTCGAGATTTTTGAGATATGGCGATTGTGGTTGCCTTATCAACCTTGCGATAGTTGATGTCTGGCTGGCATTGAATCTCGAATTGGTGTTCACTGGCGTCAATAAACCGAGGACTAGTGCCATCATCGATGGAGAAATCCAAAGTTGGGATCTGTTCAATAGCATAAATTTGGTCGGCTGGGTGTGATCGGCTGACGATCGTCTTCTGATCGGGTTGACCTAGCCATTTGGACTTGCTGTCGACTCATCAGCCTGGCCTACAGAAGTCAGCCGATGAAGAGATATCAGCAGCCATGTGTGAGAGTTACTGAGCGACAGTCAGTGGATCTTCGTCTGCTCAGGATGCAAAATGCGAATATCGAAGACCAATCGGCGACAAAGCAACAATGGATACGGCCAACTAGGGGTTGGCGAGGGTCTTGGTAGGCAGGTTTACTAGGTTTGGATATCCTGGGCCTTGGGCTTCTTCATATCATCGGCCCGTGCGAAGTTTCCCCCAACAGATGACATAAGGCTTTCCCTACATTTCATAAGCATGTGACAAGTCTTCCCAAGTTCCTATCATCTTTTTCTAATAGCCATCGAGATTTCACCAAATACACATGAAATAATTGAGAGGGTGATGCAACTTGGACCCGGCCATCACAATCTGTAGGTTTGGTGAACTTGGGTAGGGCACTTGGGCTTTTGCTCAGAAATCTGAAGCAAACCACAAGTTGTGTTTAGTTAATGTCAAGCTTAAATGTTACTAAAACACAACCCTACCACCATTGAAATCTGAAGAACTCAATCCAACCCAGTAAATATATAGAATTTATATTTATGTTCCATAAAATACTTGTATGCTTCATTTGACTATATATTTTTGAGCCTCATTGCATTGTAGAATCATGTAAATGCGCACAAATAAGATCCCAGCTAGCCCAAAACTAACTTAAAAAAATGTGCAAGCCTTTCCCAATCTTAAATTGCAAATGCAATCCAACCTAATCCAGTCCAACCAATCAAATCCTACTCCAACCAAACCCTAGTTTAGCTTAAGGCACAGTTGAGCTGGATTGGAGAAATCCCAACCCGAGATGTGTTAGGGTTGGGAGATATAGAGTTGGGTTGGGTTAGGTTTAGACCTCAACCTAACCCAACCTTCCCAAGTTGCAGCCCTAGTTCATAAATAATGTTGCCATGAGTTTTTGTCCATCATAATGATGTGAATTAAAAGAACAAAAAAAAGGTGAACTGTATTTGGACAAAAGCTGTAGTAAAATACCAATGAACTATATGTACCAACAATTTGAAAGGGAAGCATCATGTACCCAGCTGTAGGGCAGCAACTATTAAACAAGATTCAAAATTAATAGTCTATTGCTATGCTGACCTCTCTACATGGTAATTCTTGACCAGTTAACCAATCTTATAAATTCATATAAATTTACGGGACTTCTGCATATCTATCCCTAGCAACTCCCATATATATGCTCGCACTTTAAAAAGTACATGGTCTTGAAAAGCTCTAAAACTTGCACACGCATTCTTCCCATCATTTTTCTTTCTATTCTGTCATTTTACCATTAGTTTGGCAAGGTTAAAACTTAAAAGTTTGCACAGCTTGTTCATGGACTATTTTTCCTCGGTGACATATAAGCTTCAAGAGTTTCAAGGAAAATCTCCAAAACTTTGTATCAATAGTTTGTGTACATTTCACTTTGTTGATGTGTAATAATATGACATTGCTACTTCTCGTTTGAAAATGATTAGATTTTGTAAGTGCACAATTTCCATATTTTGGATAGGTATATGTGCCATTGAAGTTTTAGACCTTTAGGACAGCACAATTGCAAGTTTTGGTCTTTTGGATGGATATGAATTTTCAAGTAATAAGCAAATAAGCATATCTATGCAGAAATCCCTAAATTTATCCTTATCTATATACACACAATATAACATGTAAGCATATGCTTAAACCTTAAATATAACTATCAATCCTTGTCCCAACTATACATACAAATACATACACAAATATCTCAAATCCAAGACAGGTGCAATTCTAATGTTGGCACTTGGACTATTCCTATAGTATGTATCTGGTATAAATTAAGTTGGTGACAAAAGCAATTTTGCATTCTGGAAAGGTTATACAATCTAGCATAAAAGGATACAATTTCTTGGGAAAACAGAATAAGATGAGAATGTATTATAAAAGACATATTTTCTCTTGATTTGAGTGCCCACTGCAACTTTTGGTGAAGCTTGCAACATCAAGCAAGAAAAGCATTGCGAAGCAATCTGCATGGGCATAGAAAAGGCCAACAGAGCATAAAATAAAATGGAACCATGAAGACTATAATGTAGGTTTTATGTATCTATGGTTACATAAAGTGTAAATTGTAGTTTTCTGGTAGGCAGTAAGACTAAATCAAGAAAATAAATGAACAGAAGTAAGGAATTTAGATAGACCTGAAATACCTATCATGGCATCTTTTTAATCTTTCATTATCACTATAAGTTGGGTTGAGAAAATTCTAGGGATTCCTTTACATGGTGAGCAAACATATCCACTCTGTACATATACTGAACTTATGAAAGAAAAGCCAAATCACTAGATGTTATATAAGCTCATTCCTCTATGGCAATGTTTGATTGCCAGGAACAGAAAACATAAAGGTTTTCTCATTCCCAAGGTATGCATTCTAGGGAATCATCAGGAGCAACTAATTCTGATTCCTATGTTTAACTCTAAATAAATGTAAGTAATCTCAAGTGAATAAACAAACCTCACAGAATATTTTAATTTGCATAAATATATTTTAATATCATTATAATAATATAATGCAATTATTAATCATATAAACATATTATAATGCATGTTAGGCAATTTTACCTAAATAATGCTAATTTAAAAAAAATTACGAAAATAATGCTCTTTCCAAAATATTTACCAAAATACTGCTCAAAATAAAGTCACTCTATGATAGGACGACTTTGTGTACTGACTCACCACAATTCACGTCATGTGGAAGGTGGAGTCAGCAACTAGTAAGTCGTCTTAAAATAGAGCGACTTTGTGCTCTTCCCAACCACAAATCCTGCGATCCAACCAGCACAGGCTTTTCTTCCTTGCATGCAATCATATCCTAACCACGTCTTCAGAATTTTATGTCTTAACATTGCTTTCTATATTTACTATTTAGATCAAATATTTTCTCATATCTCATATCCAATTTTTTA
>KE506146.1:4319-16934 GCA_000441515.1 Elaeis oleifera
CCGGCATCATCGATCCTCGACTCGATGATCCATTGAATGAAAATATTTTAGATTGGAACTATCAAGATTTTAGATCTCACTGGCATGATCTCATCATGGTCCTAAAATTATTGCCCTAATCTATGGAGTTTATTATAATCATAAAATTATATATGATGCAGCAAATGATAAAACACAATACCTCATAATAAAATAACTAATGTCATGCAAATGAGCAGGAAGAAATCACAGAAAAGTCCCTTCGCATCACTCATGCAATTGACTTGTAGGGTACTATTCTTTCAGTTGGTTGGTTAGATTTGTACTTGAAGTGCTTGACGGTGCACTTGGAATAGTTAGCTGTCTAGATTTAAGATAACCTTACGATAGAGAGTACACTTTGTGCTAACTTGATTGTAATTAATATTTAACTACAATTAATTCTTCTCATCTATCATCTTTAGGTCTTGAACTCTCTTAGGATTCTTATCTTTAGAACTTCTCTCTTTCTTTTCTTCTCTTCTTCTTTCTCTCTCTCTCTCTTTTTAAAAAAAATCTGAACCACACATATAGGGTTTGTACTAGAACATGCATGGTACAAGATCTCTTTTTTCTGACCTAGTTGAATCTAATCCTAAAATTGAATGACTGATCCACATTAAACCTGACAATCAAATGGTTGAAAATTTTGAAGAATCGCCTAGGCAGATAAAGGAATACTTTATTCCTTCTATCTATAACCCATCGATTTATATCCACTTATCTGATATTCGTGCAAGCCATTATGAGATCAAGTCGACCACAATCCAGATGCTCCCATCTTTCTATGAAAATACTAATAAAGATCCTTACAAGCATCCGGATGAGTTCTTAGAAATATATTCTACTGTAAAAATTCAAAACTTTACTGATAATGGACTTAGACGAACCCTATTTCCTTCTCACTTAAGGACAAAGCCAAGTACTGGCTTGGCATAATAGGGAGATCAATCCAAACTTGAGCTGAAATACAGCACGAGTTTCTTAAGAAATTCTATCCCATAGATCAAACCAACACCATGAGGTGAGCCATCATTGGATTTGCTCAGCTTTCAGAAGAACAAATTCACGAGTCATGGAAGAGACTTAAGAAACTTCTTAGAAAATGCCCATACCATGGTCTATCTAAGTGGCAAATTGTTCAAGCTTTCTATAAGGGTTTAGATAACTAATATAGATAGATGGTTGATGCATCTTATGGAGGTGCATTTATGAGTAAGAGTGAAGATGGAGCCTATGCCCTGTTTGAGACTTTGAGTGAGAACTTGATCAATCATGCTTTACTATCTTCTTATGAAAGGTCGATTCCTCATAAAAAATGGATAGGAATCTTTGAGATCAAATATTCAGACTCTAGTTCTAAGACTGACTTGAATTTAATAGCTCAAAAATTAAATAAAGTCGACCTTCTTATCCAAAAGTTAGATCAAGTTGTAGTCCTAGATCAACAATCTCCTACACAATACACATCACCTTCTACTTATCAGGAGATTTGTTCTATCTATGCTAGCCCAGTCCATCATGTAAGTAAATGTCCCACGACATACAGTTTTTATCTTTCATCCAAGAATAAGTCCAAGCTGCACAAGGCTACTCTAAACTGGTTAATGATCCATTCGTAAATATATATAATCCAGATTGGAGAAACCACCCAATTTTTCTTGAAAACTCCAACAGACTCAGGCTCGAATCTAATTTTTTTTATAAACTTCAAACAGGTCCCAATATCAGAATTATACCTATAATAGAGGTCATCCTAGTTAGGTTACCCAACCATCATATTACAATTAGCCATCATACCCACCTCCTCAATAGACCAATCTAGATGACGATAGGTTTACTCAACTTCAACAACTAATTATGATCCAATGACAATCCATCGTCAGGTTAGAAGCATAAATAGGATAGTTAGCTGAGTCCACCATGAGAAGAAAATTAGATAAATTATCGAGCCAACCGATATCGAATCCCAGGGACAACCCACCCAATGTCCACCAACCACCTAGACTTAGTCATCAATCCAATATCCCACTTAAGAATCCTCAATTTGAGAATGCTAAAGTAATTTTTGAGCTTAGAATTGGTAGGATTCTTAAGGACCTATACCAAGACTAAGTGAGAGAGGCTAGTACTGATGCTAGCCAAAATATGCATATAGAAGAAGAAGTTAGTACTGAGACTAACCACATAGAAGAATCTGAGTCCGAAATTGGTACTGATGCTGATTCCAATCCAAGTGAGAAAGATAAAAGAAAGAAGAAAGTGGATGAGTTACTCTAGATATATAAACCTAAAGTCCCATTCTCTTCAGCCATAGAAGTCGGTTCTTTCATAAAAAGGAGCACGCAATGAATCAAGTGACACCCTTCTGATACCCATTGCATCGAACTCAACTCTTAACCTAAAAACTCAATTTATGAGTATTTTAAAAGAATAAATAGGAGAAAATCTCAACAAACAAGTATCTGTGAATGGATTTATAAATTATCTTCTTAAAATGAGAAAGATAAAACTGACAAAGAATGGGATCGTGAACTACTTTCTGGAGTTGGCAATAAAATATTGAAATTTATCAATAAAGGGATAATAGGCCATCTTTCTGAGATTGATAATCTAAAATTATTGAATTATTAATCCAATATTCAACACAAAATAGAGAGAATCAACATAATCTGATTGAAGACTTTAAACTTAGCACTCCTATGAGGCAACCTAGATCCTTGCATTTTACTTTCATTTTTCTTTTCAGTTTATTTAGGAACTTGATTCGTATTTGACTGAAGACAGTAAACTTAACGCTTATTGGGAGGCAACCCAATATTTATTTTCTTATATTTGTAAAAAAAATTACAACCTTTATATTGATGATGAGCTCCTCTTCTCAAGTTGTTTCTCTCCTTATATATTTTATTCTTATGGTTTGAATTTATTCTTTATTGTTTATACCATTATGGACAATGATATTTAAGTTGGGGTAGAAAAAATCTCTTAAAATTTTAAAAAATTAAAAATTTTTTGAAAATATTTAAAAAAATTGAAAATATTTTGAAAATTCTTTTGAAAACTTTTTGTAAAAATCTTTTGAACTTTAAAAAAAAATTCTTATAAACCATGTGTTAAGAAAAAAATTTTGAGCAAAATAGACTCGAAAAAATGATAAAGTTAGAGAGTATTTGCTAATGACTGTAATGAGTCAAGGAGTAGACTAGTTGATCAGTCTTTTAGCAGCTTACTTAGGTCACCTAAAGATTATCAGCACTTCCAATTGCACATACACACTGATGAGGCAAAATACGTATTGATTATAAGGCCAAATAAGGATTCAATTATCACTTCAAATAAGTGATTGATATACATCCCAATTAAAGAAACTTAAATTTAAGGAAAGAGCTATCTGTCTGAAATAAAAGTGCAAAATACAGAGTATATGTGGATTTTTCTAAGCTTAGTAACCGAGTCTCTACACCTAAGTCAAGTGTGGAGGTTCACATCAAATGGTGAAGGAAAGGCCAGGATGCTCAGCACTACTTAAAAAAAAAGAAAAAAAATCAAGCAGTGTGAAAGCTACCTGAGTTCATGAGCTTAATTTAGGGGTGTATAGAAAATTAATCAAAATAGAGGATAAGAAAGATACATTTGTCCTTTATAAACTAGCACCCAAATGCTTAGTTAGTCATTACAAACACAAGTGTTATAGATCTTTAGATATATTCTAAGAAAGTTTCTGATTGTACTGACTATGAATTTTGCTTCTAAAACTCAATACTTAGTAAACACTTGCTAAACTTTTTTACTTTCAATCCTAGATCTATTTTTGTAAAGGACAATCTTAATGAAATATGATAATAAATCAATACTTATATTGCATTGCTAAAGGACTAGCAATAAAGAAGTTAGGGGTGTAATAAGTCATCTATTTGTACATTTATTTAAATATTTTAGGTGATTAATGGTGCTAACATCTTCTGAAAATCCTAATTTATAACTAAATTAGACTTTCTTGTAAAAATAAATAATTTAAAAATATAAAATTAGAGCATATTTATGAAAATAGATGTCAAGCTGACTGATCAATCTAAGTATTAAAATAATTTTACACCCACTAAAAAGTTTAATGAGAAATTTAATTTATTCTTTCTATTTGATAGGCACAAATCAAAGTAAAACAACCTCAAATTGGGTTCAAAATGGAATCAAAATCACCGAAAAATCAATCCAAAATAGCCTTTGGTGTACCATGGACCAATCGCTCAATCCATGAGTGGTTTGCAGAAATTGGCACGGCTCACATCATGGTGTATAGACCACAGCACATCGAGTCCATGCACGGTCTACAGGAATAGTGCTGGCCAATCTTTATCATAGTGCATGGGGCAAGCGAGTGAGTTTTGCACTGATAAATGGTCCAAATTGATTTTTACACATGATCAGACGGCTGAGGAAGTTCCTTCCCATATCCATCGGTGGTGGCCCACTCCTTTGCACGATCCAATGGTTGGAAGCCCTCGAGAGATGATGATCGGATGGTTGTAGTCATTACCGACTAAGAACTAAATCAGAGAAAGATCTTGTGCGTGATCCGACTGTCCAAATCCAATTTGAAGTTTGATCTAATGGCTGATATGGATTCTGACCTGATTTAAGACTGATGAAGCATGATCTCGTGCGTTGAAGGCTGATCAGATGGCTAGAATAGAGGACACAATTAGGACATGATTTTGAGATATTTTGAGACTCTGAGGATGTCCAGGACTCGAAGAGATGCTGCAGCTATAAATACGGGGTCTGATACAAGAGAGAATTGTAAGAAAAAAGTAGAAAAATTGATAGAATAAATAGAAGAAAATGGAGAGAAAATTATAGGGATCCAAAGTAGAGAAGAAGAAGAAGTCTAGCATGCTTTGAGAATTTTGAAGGAAGAAGAGAGGTCATCAACCATCTTTCTGATGAGTTTGTGCCAATCTACTTCAAATCTTTATTATAATTTATTTATTTATTATTTTTTAAATTTTTGTAATTAAATTTACTTTTAATTAATGCAAAATTTATTTTTATGCACTTTAAATTCTTGTTCTTTATTTTTATTACAAGTAGAAGTTAAGATCTAGATAATAGATCTTAGTATCAAATTTATTTTCATACTTTTAATTTTATTTTTGATTTAAATTACTTTCTCAAATTTTTTTATAAAATCAAAGATTTTAAATCAGCATTGTCTTCTTTGTAGAATCGATCCGACTCATTACTTTCTATGTGTTTTAATTTTAAAAGTTGGATTAATTTAAACTGATAATTATGGTGTCCTAATGACAACATCATGATATATCAGGTGTCTCCTCTCCTTAGGCATGGGGTTTTAGGAAGAAAAAGGAAAAGGGTTCTCTTCCATCTTCCTCCTCTTCCTCTTCTTCCTCCTATTCTTCTTTTTCTCTGAGAGGATCTGAGAGAAACGAAGAAGGATCCCGTTCAACCATCAGAAAGCGATCTCTATAAGGAACCTAGCACCTCGAAGAGATCAAGAAGCCTCTAACCAGATTAAAGCCTCATGTGGATACCTATGGAGGTCGGATACTCATGCGGCTCAAAAAAATCAGACATCCACAATCATCGACTATGGTGTAGATCAACCTACGATAAGGTATGGAGATCTGATATCTTCTTTGATTATATTATTAAAATCAGATTTTAGATGCATGATCCATGTTCATATGATAGATCTTTTTAGGTGGTTTAGTAGATCAGTTCTAATGTATGGTTCGATTAAAAATATTTTAATCTATATTTGTTTTCATTGCCAAAATAAATTTTTAAAACTAAATGCATGAAACCACCCATTTCCAACAAGTAAAACCAACTTAGGGCTCGACCATCTAGGGTCCTAGGTGAGAATCCTAGATCTATGATTTGAGGATCTTTCTCTGAATGGTGGAGTCCAGTACTAGTTTCACAACCCTGAGTCTAGTCTATTATCTGAGGCCTTCCTTGTCCCCTCCAGCAAGAATTAAATTGTAATTTTATCTAAGTAATGATTGACATGGATGGAGGATTCCCTCCCCAAAATGGGCTTCCTTTGTAGATCCCTGTCTCATATCTTTCAATCTATAAGAAAAGATTAGGGTCAAGCTCACCACAATTGGATAGTAAGGGAGAGAAAGAATGGGGGAGAGATAGAGAGAGAGCAAGAGAGGGAGAGAGAAAGAAGATAGAGAGAAAAAGAGTGATAAAGAGAGAGAGAGAGAGACAGGGCAAGAGGCGGGGGAAGGTCTTCAAACAGGGAGAGAGAGAAGGAGAGGAAGAGAGAGAGATAAAGAGAGAGAAGGAGGCTCGATTGGGGCTTACTGGCATCAAGAAGGGAGAGGGAGAGATGGGGGGTGGCTCGCCAAGTTTACATAGAGAAGCGAGGCCTGCCTAGATCTCTTTTATCAAATGATCATTAGTCTACAAGTCTCAAGGAGGGGACTATCGGTGGGCACCAAAATCTTTAGTGAGCACTATTATGGATGCCAGCAATAATAAGACAGTATCCCTAAATTGTTTGAAATAGGAGGCACCTTGATTTGCCTCAAAATAGGGATCCTCACACCCCCCTCCCCCACCATTCCTTGTCCATGTGAGCCATGGAGTGCATCTATTTTGTTCTAGTTATAATAATCTAGGACTTCACCAAAAAGGCTAGTCAGGAGCTGTTATTGGATTCCTTGGTGCTATATATGTATCTAAGATCTATCTAACGTATGGTAGATGTAGAACTAAAGATATTCGTACATGGATTTTCATACACTCTCCTTATTTAAGTTCTAATATCCTCACCAAGCTAAGGATCTAAATCCTTCAAGTCCCATTATAAGTATTGCATGTTCAATCAGAAATAATACAATCAACCCCTGATCAACCCAAATGGGTACGTGCAATAGTTCTTTGAGTCTCCGAGTCAGCATGGTTTGCTCTGGAACCATTTATAATAATCTAAAATTTCATTCAAAAAGATTAGCTAGAAAGTATTATATGGATTCTTTGGCTCTATATAAATAACCAAGATCTATCTAATTAATAGCTGATGTAGAACTAAACACATGCTTGCACGAGTCCTTATATAGATTAATATAATATAATTGGGCTTTGGCCACATAGTTTAGGTGATAATTCTTTTATATAAAAAGCTTGATACTAAGGAAACTGATAAATTGTTGAGTTGAAACATAGGAGTGAAGATAAAGCTAAGGGTCCCTTTGATAATCCTTTTGGGGATGAGATAAGTTGGAATAGAACAAACAAAGAAAGAAAAACTTCCAAAAAAGATAAAAAGGAAAAGGAAAAGGAAAAAGCCTATCCACCACTAGCTTTTCTTTGATATGCTTAGATGCGTCTGTTTTAATACTAATACGACGCATATGCCATAAATGTGATGGATTCTTTGATACTGTATAAATAATTATTTAATTAATCAATTTTACAAGTTCAATAAGATATACATTTATAGATTTAGATGAAATAGAACATATGCTATTAGTTGAGGAAAATAAATTAACATCAGTCAAATATTAACATGTAAAAGAAAAGTATTGTTAATATATGGTGAAGTTAAAATATTATTTGTATATTTAAAATTATTGTAAGTTATAGTTTTATAATTTTATCACATAAGAACTTATAATGACTTTAAATGATTGAATAAATGCTACCTAAGAGATTATGCCATATACTAGCATTCTTCACATGTGACACACATGCATGGATACGAATTTTTGTTCGAAATATATTTTTATTTTAAGAGTAATATGTATTAATTTAATCTTTTAAACCATGAAGCTATTTGTTGATAGAAGCTTAGTTCTAATCAAAAAAAGATATGAATAAGTGAAATGGTAAATTAGAAACTTTTAATATTTCGGTAGCATTCTAAAAATTTTTTGCATTGGGATTAGGGATGCAGAGTGCAACTAGTTTGAAATTCATGATGTAACATGCTCAAACTTTTTATAATTCTTGTAGGATTTTCTTTAATTTTGTAGAATATGGAGTTATTGCTCTCCTATCCATTTAATAGGTATATAGAGTTTAAAGTAAGCCAGCAGGAGTCCTTCCTTTCTAAAAGGACCCCTCAAATTCTAATATAAAAGGAATTACATGGGCCTTCAAATGCATCCTTAGAGTCAAGTCACTACCACAAAGATGAGTTTTTAGTGACCATTTTTAGTGGTGGCTGTAAAAGTTTAGTCACTACATAGCATTTCTAAAAAAAACTAGGGATGACCGCTACACAAAAAGCCTTTTAGTGGTAGCTAGAAAATATTGGTTGGTTACCAAATAAAATATTTAATGTCGACCACAACTGACTACATAATAAAATTTCATGTTTATGGGTGGTCAATATCAAGTGGAGACTAAATATCATATTTTTGTGGCGATCACCTATGACCCACACAAAATGTTATAGTTTTAGTGGCAACCATAGTATATGGACATTGAATGGATCATTTTGTGGTAGCTACAAAGGAGTTATCACTAAATTTTGACATTTAGTGTGTCATATCCAATTCTCACAAAAGTTTTAATATTTAAAAGTAGCCGCTAGATGGTTGCCACTAATGATTCTCTTCTATGGTGGCCATTATCGACCCCAATAAAGATGACATTTTTAGTAGAAACTCTAAAGTGGTGGACATTAAATGACTATTAGTGGTGGCCAAAGAATGGCAGCCACTAAATGCTCCATATTAGTGGGCACCATAATAGGCCCTCATTAAAATTCAGACATTTAGTGTTGCCCAGCAAGACAACCCAAGGAGGGTGAATTGATTTTTCAAAAATTTAATAAGATACGTGTTATTTTTGCAAAATAGTGAAGTGATAATGAGTGCTAAAAGTTATGTGATTAAGTAAACTAAAAAGCAAAGAGAAGATGAGCAAGAGAGAAAGCAAGCAGTAAACAAACACCATAATTTTATAGTGGTTCAGTGCCCCAGCATCTACATCCACTCTCCAAGACCCACTTGCAAATTTTAGTATAATCTATCCAAGATTACAGTCGGATAGTTTTCTGGACTCACTATCCAAAATTCAATTGATTTTACACAGATCACCAATCACAACCTACACAAAGCCAACCTTAGACTTACAATCTAATTTTTAGGCTTGGATAAGCCTATCCCCTTGCTTCAAAATCCAATTGAAGCAAGTTACAAAGAAGGATAACAGAAAAAAAATAATAAAACACAAAAGCTCCGTTAATGAGTAGATTGAAAGTTAATGAAGCTTAGTTGTTGAGTGTTTGAATGCTTATAGTTAAGACTCTTGAATGCTTCTTGAATGATCTCACAAAAGTTAAAGGAAGTGCGTTAGAAGTTGGTGAACTCTCTTGAACACAATAAATGCTGAAAAATCACTCTTTTTCACTTTGAATAGTTTGAACAGCTTGAATAGTTACTTTATTTTGTTTCCTTGACTTCCTTTTATATTTGAATAATTTTCACCAAGTTTGATATTGTTTGAGCTCAAAACTAATCATTTGCCCATTGAAGATGAAATATAGTCGTTGAAAAATTTTTAAAAAAATCTGAGCCATTGCAGAACTAGCCATTGTGGCTGTCAGAGCTCCTCGAGTCGACTCGTTCGGTCTGACTTCGAGTTGACTTGACTGATCTTCGAGTCAACTCGAATGATTTTTGAGTAGACTTGTTCTCAATCGACAAAAATATATCTCTCTATAAATTTATGTTCACTGAGATAGAGTCGACTCAATTTTTCTTTGAGCCGACTCGATCTCAAGACACAGAAATTGATCTTTATTTTTGAGATAGAATCGACTCGGTTTGAAATTCCAGTCGACTCGATACCATACCACTCCTACATGCCATCTTCAAACATACCAGAGTCAACTCTATTCCATCTTGAGTCAATTTAATTTCTTCAAATAATCTTTTTGCTTGAAATTTGACCCCAACTCATGTAATATAGATTAGATCTGATTCATATAATGCCATGTTGATTAATCGACTAGTTGCATCGATCTTTAAATCAAAAAATTATTTTTGACCATAATCGTAGTTATACTTTAAATTTTAGTCATTAAATTTAGAATTTATTATAATATAAATTTATGATTCATGAAAGATTGATTTTTTAATCAATTTTAATTAGGGTGCATTGGATTTAGGTCAATTGTTGACCTAGTCAAGCCTAATGTGATTAGGGTTTGAATAAGATGTGATCCAAGTTGGATTAAGATTCAAAATGTTGGCTCAAAATAAATTTGACATGTGAATTGGACCAAGTGTTGGATCCAAATCATAGTCAAATAACTTTGGCTTAAGTGTTGAACCAAAGTCATATATACATCCTACATGATCTTTGTAATCATGTTTTGGCATAAACATATGAAAGATTTTACAATTTGAATAACATGGTATAATGCATGATATTATTTTTCTTATGATATGCATATTATATATGATGTTAATGTTAGGATGTGCATGAGACCAAACCAAGACCCTCAATCAAAAAATTATATTAAGTTGTAGTGTCGGGAATCACTGGCTAATCAAATTTCAGATTCATTGATCAGTTGGTGCCTAAGACAGTATCAAAGGTGGTTATTTAATTTGGTCTATTTGCTTTTCTGGTCAAGTTGTTGGTGTCTAAGAAAGTATTAGAAACCTCCCACTTATTTATCTGATCAATTTGGTCTATTGAGTTTCGAATTTAGATTGCTTAGAGTTGTAGACATTGCAAAGGCTTTCCTTCATGCTAAGTCAATAGAGTATGTTAAGATCTGCAGTGAATTTGTTGTGCTATCTACAAGGCCTGCTATGGAGATTGATATGATGTTAACTAAGTATATTTTGATGTTTATGGCATACTTGAATAGTGTTGCTTTATTATGCTATCCATATGGGCAGCATTGTTTAAGTATGATATATAGGAATGAAGGATCAAACTTAACTAGAACACTGTAGTTTGTTGTGCTATCCACAAGACTATAGGTGTTCTAGAGGCAAGAGAAATGTTAAAAATTATATGAGATATAATTGGTAAAGAGTTACCTATCTTTGAACTCATGAATGCTTGTTATGCTATCCACAAGGTGTTTGTAAGGAATAGAAATCTCAACCCCACTTAGAAACATGACTATGTTTCTCGATTTCATACTTGAGAGCTATGAAAGTCGTTAAAAATGTGAAAAATATAATTAGAAAAAAGTCCTAATCTAGTTGTGCATGTCATCATGAGTTATCCGCTTATATTTTATTCTTATACTTGTAAATTTAACTGCATAATGGCATCCTCATTTTTACTACATGGCATACTAGATGCTAACAAGTTGACCGAATCAAATTATATGGATTGATTGAGAAATCTGAGAATTATTCTCACTCAAAAAAATTTTTTCTATATTCTGGATACCCCTACACCCGATATGATCGGAGAAGATGCTACTGAGGAGGAAAGGACCACATACAAGATGTGGCAAGATGATAGTATGACTATCAAATGCATCATGCTTGCCTCTATGAGCAATGAGCTTCAGAGGCAATATAAAGGCATGAATTTCCTTCCATACTCTTCAACTTAAAGGAGTTATATGGAGAACAAAGTCGGACTGCTAGATATGAGATATCTAGGCAGTTATTCCATACTAAGATAAGTGAAGGCATATCTGTACAGACTCATGACCTTAAAATGATTGATCTGATCACTTGTCTAGGATAGTTGGCTTTTGCTATGGATGGTGAGTTGAGTCAGGATTTGATCCTGTAATTACTTCTTGAATCTTTCTCATAGTTTATCATAAATTATCATATGAACAAACTGAACACTAGCCTACCTGAGCTACTCAATATGTTGAAGATAGCTGAAAACTATTTCAAAGGTGAAAAATCTTCTGTTCTTCTTGTGGATAAGATCTTCAAGAAGAAAGGCAAAAAGAGTTTCAAGAAAAAGATGAACCCTAAGGCTAGCATCTCTAAGAAGAAGGTGAAGAACGTCTCCACCAAGGATACTTGTTATCAATGTGGTAAGGATGGGCACTGAAAAAAGAACTGCAAGGACTACCTTGCTAGTTTGAAGCAAAAAAAAGCAAGTGTTGCTAAAGGTTTTATATGATACAAATAAATTTATCATTAAGTACTTCAACTTCAGATTCTTGAGTATTAGATACCGCCTGTGGTCCACACTTTTATAAATTATTGTAAGGTCTGTAGAAAATAAGAAATCTGAATGAAGGTGACTTCATGCTATTCGACGCTAGTGAAAAGTCCATCCAAATCGATGCCGTAGGAACTATGCTGTTGAAGTTGTCTTCGAACAAAATTTTGAAATTAAAAGACTATGCCTAATATTGTTAGAAATATTATTTCTGTTTCTATGTTACTGGAATAAGATTTTGAAATAAAGAAAAGGTAATAGTTGCTCTATTTATCTTTCTAATAAATATTATGGCAATACTTTTATAGATAATGATCTTTTATTCTTATCACTTAATGATAATATTCTTCATGTTGATCAAATAAAGAAAAGGAGAGAGAAGATGTGAATATCATATATCTCTGATAATGCCGACTTGATCAAATCAATGAGTCAAGGATTAACAAGTTATAT
>KE506146.1:31551-46278 GCA_000441515.1 Elaeis oleifera
GTCTATGATATTAAGAGAGAGTTTAATATTTTTGGATTATTAAGAAAAAATTCACTCTCTTGATCTTATTGATTGTTTCATTTAAGTTATTCTTTTTGATGATGTCAAAAGGGAGAGAGATGGTGAGTATATGCTTGAGCTTAAATTTGAATGAAGTATGTTTGTATTGTTTAGTAATTTCATGCTTTATAAATTATAATTTTTTAGAAACCCACTATATATTATTTTGTATATACTCAAAAATTTTGTCATCATCAAAAAGGAAAGATTATTGATCCAAAGACTAATTTTGATAATGACAAAGAGTTTTGAGTATAAAAAAATAATTTAAAGAGTTTTAATAAGGATTAAATCAATTTTAGAAGATAAGTCTAGCTTAAAATTAATTGGAGAAGAATACTGAAAATAGCATTTGGCATGCTGGGCACGCCAGCTGAGTCGATCCTATGAAAATCTGAGCCGATCCAGTCTGAGAAAGACTAAAAGATAGAAAGCAGTATTTTCAGTCTAATGCCACTGAGCCGACCCAGTTCAAGACTGAGCCAACCCAGTGAGAACTGAGCCTACTCAGAGAAAACTAAGCCGACTCAGTGACCTGTAATGGCTAGTTTTCTATATTATAGTTTTTATCTCCATTGTCTCATAATGGCTACTTCAGCCCTTTCAAAGGCTAGAACACTTTTTTTAGTCTCTGTCAAGCCTATTTAAAGGTAAAAATTAAAGAAAAAATAAAAGTGAATTGAAAGAAGAAATCATTCAAGTTTGAGAACTTCATTGAATATCCAATAAAAAGAGAGAAAAGAGAGAGATTCAAGCACAAATTTCAGATGGCATTCAAGAGCTATCTTCAACACCATCTTCAATATTCTCTCAACATCAAAGGGAGAGAAAGCCAAGCATCAAAGAGCAATCCTTCGGCCTCTTCATCACGCTCAAAAAGAGTTTCTCTTTTTCTTTTGTTTGTGCTGAATTGTATTTTTGTTCTTTGCAAATTTTTTTGGGGAAAAAATATGGGATTGATTGTTAGTCTGAGAAAATAATCATTGTATGGTTGTAGTTGGTGAGCCAAGGTTAAACCAACTAGATTGATAGTGAGTCTGAAAAACTATCGGTGTAGGATTATGGTTGGTGAGCCCAAAAAATTAACTGGATTTGTTGTAAGTCCGAAAAATAAACATACTATAGTCAAGGGATTATAGTAGAATTTTCAAGGAGAGCTTGAGGAGTGGACGTAGGAGTGGATTGCTCCAAACCACTGTAAATCTTGTGTGTTTGTATTGTGCTTGCTCTCTTACCTTAGTTTCCTGCTTTACTTGTTTTCATTTCTTGCATAGCAACTTATATACTTTATTTTCGCTGCTATATATTACAATCGTCACATAATCACTTAAGTTAGAAGCACATATTTATTTAGAGTTTTAATTTGACTTAAAATTTCATAAAATATCCAATTCACCCCCTCTTGGGTAGCCATTCTTGGGCAACATTATTACCCCACAAATTTTTTTTTTATTGAATTTAAGCACAAAAATGGTAAAATGGGATGAAAGGAAATGAAAGCACCTGAGGAGAAATTTTTTTTATTGAGCTCTCCTCCCAACTTAGCCGACATTGTCTCTAATAGAGCTCAACTTCTAGGAGAGATAGGACCTGATAAACCTAACCAAACTGAAAGAAAAATGAAATTAAAAAGTAAAGAGCTAGGTTGCCTCCCAAGAGTGCTAAATTTAAAGTCTTCATCTAGAACTTTTATTTATTTATTTATTTATTTATTTATTTATTTATTTAGGGCTATGATTTTTATTAAAGTTGTTCCTAAGAAATTAGGTTGTCTCTCAAGAAGCGCTAAGTTTAACATCTTTAGTCAAATACTAAAAAAGTGCTTATCCTATTTCTGTCCAAATCTTAACATGGGTCTGTAATTTTCTACATGATTCAGACTCTTCCTTAAAATATTTCCTATGTGGGACCATTATGTGACTCATTCCTCTGATAACTATCTATTTTCCTTTATAATTAGATCTAGGTATAACTTAAGTACTAGTCCAAGTTCTAAGAGACCTAGATCTATGTGCTTGATGTGCTGAGGGAGTATTTCTGGATCTCCTATTGTTGCCTCTCTTTTTTAGGCAAAGGTTCGACCAGTGTCATAAGGGGTTCAACTAATAATTCTGGTCTTGGTTAATACAATATCATTAAGTATAGGTACCTCATTAATATTATCAGCTTCGGATATCTCCTCTAGTTCCTCAAACCTGAATGTTCTCGACTGATCAAACTGGTCTTTAAGTTCTAGACCATTCTGAGCTCTAGGGTCAACCTCGAGTTGGCTTGGTAATCTACCCTCTTCTAGCTTACTGACTACTGTAGCTGATTGGCCCAGTTGTTTTAATAACTAGCCAGTGATTTGCATGAAATTATTAAGAGTATTTTTAATATCTAAAGTTGATTGTGCTAAGACTTCTAAACTCTTTTCTAATATGTTGACTCCTTCCTCAGGATCTAAATTTAGTTGATTGTTCAATGCTTGATTGGGCCTTAGGTAGAGCTAATCAAAATATGGGCTCCTAATGTTGCATCTTGTGATCACATAAATTAAGATGATTTTCCATTCTGGGTTATAGGTTGGTGTATAAGGTTCATTCATATATCTTTTATTGAATGCATTTCCTGTGTGAATCCATTTGGGTTGGACTCATCAAGTAAGAACACTCCTCCATAATATGATCTGGTATATTGCATCCAGTGCATATAGGTGCTAGCTCTTGGTTAAATTAGATATGTCTTTCGAATTTTAAGGCTTCAATTCTACTGATCGAAGTTGCAATTCTAGTATCTTCAAACTCCTTTGTATAAATGTATGCATCTTCAATTCCAGTGAATGTAAGATGCATGTTAATCATTTGAGGGCCAATTGTAAAATTGTTAGCTGAGGATCTAATTCTAGACACCAATTAAATTGGCCAGGTAAGTGAATAGAATTAACTAAGTAACCACCTTCCTTCAGGATCTTGTCTCTGAACTACTTACCCAGACACCAGCTAATTGATCAACCCTAATTTGGTCCAACTCTTAGGATCCCTTATCCTAATGAGCTCGGATGTCCCTAGGGCCAGCATCTAATTGATTTTATTTATAGGCTTGGGTTAGTGCAAATGAAGGAGACTTGTTTATGGGCTAACGAAGGGTGATAAAATTCTCCCTTATCTTATTTAGGTTCGTGCCCTTAAAGTAATTTAAATATGCTCATGCACAATCAATAAGAACAAACAAGTTTTATTTAAAAACTAACACAAATTAATAATATGCATAAGAAAAGAATAGGTTAGAACACATACCTGGCTTCCAGTACTCACCAACTTAAAATAAGGCAAGATAAGAAAGACAAAAAAATAAGACTAAACCAAAAGCATGAAGAACAAGAATTTAGAACACAATATACAGCACGCCAATTTCTCCGACAACAACATCAAAAATTTGATGTATCTTAAATTATACCGCAAGTGTATGGTGTGCAATGTAGCATGTTCAGTGAGTACGGCTCAATCCCATGAGAAATTGGATGTTTAAGTCATATTCAAATTCTTGCTAAGGCAAACTTTATGACGAGAAAGATAGATTATGTTGGATTATGTTAGATTACTAACTACTAAAGTAGTAGAATACTTAAATATAGAATAAATAATCTAAAAGATCTAGAGCTTTTGAATCTACTAGATCAATGAATTAGATAGCCTTTTATAGTTTCTTTTATGATGTCTCTTGATTAAGGTATAAATATAAACAAGCATGGGTCATGAAGAGATTTAACTCAACTATGATCCATCAAGCATTTTATTTCACTCTAATTAAGAGACTCTTCTTTCAACTTTTTCTCTTGTGTTACCCAAGTATGGGCTATGAAGGGGCTCAAACCCAACTATAACCCATCAAAATTTTCCACAAGAAAGAGGAGGAAAGGATTTGAAAAACTTATGAGTCTTTTACCTATTATCCTTCTTGTACCGAATCAAGCATGGACTATGAAAAAATTCTAACCCAACTATAGTCCATCAAGTCTCTTGGCAAAAGAGATGAAGAAAAAAGAACTCTAAAAATTAAAAGCACCAAAAAATTTAGAGAATAGAGCTTCTAATCATGATCTAACTTCATCGTAAATCCTAAGGAGATTGTTTAGCTAGACATAATTTAATTTGAAGCTCTAAAGTTAATTGACAAATATAAAATAATAATTATTCTAATTGCAAGAATTTAACATGCAAGATTTTAAAGGGTTGCAGGAATTAAATAAAAGAAAATAAATGCAAAGAAATTAAACTCCCTAGTGCTGAAATTATAGAAATGCATAAAATAAATTGAAGGAAATGAAACTAATTTATTGCTAGAATAAAACTTCTAATACAAAACTCTTAACTCCTAAGCCATTAACCGGGCTTGAAGTTAAAAATAAAATTAAAACAAAAGGAAGAGAAAAATCTAAACTAAGATCTTTTTTTACAGCCTTCCTCTGTAGAGCCTTCTGATTCTCACACCTCTCCTTGACTGACTCTCCTTCTCATGTGTTGGAATGATGGAAGAAAGTGAAAACAAGGCTAAAGAATTTAAAAGGTGAGTATTCTCACCTGTCATACGGGCTCCTATAAGAGGTATGGTGTGGAGAGAGAGATATATATATATTCAAGGTAGAGGTATCGGGCTTATTTATAGGTGTTGGGGGAAAGAGATTTTTTTATTTTTTTAGATGTGGGATTAAGGGGTGTTTAATAAGGAGGAGAGGGAGAGAGGGATGCTTCAGCTGTCACTATTATTTCTGTCAAAAAATCCTTCCAATTTTACTGATCGACGTAAGGCTTCTTAGCCTTTGGATGGTGATCAAAGGGCATGAAATTCCTCCCGAAACATAGCCATAGTTCCCTTAACCATTGAATCGGCCTCAGGTTAATTCTTGGCCGCTTGGTAGCACAAAGTGCTCGAGTTCTATGTTTCTCCCAACCGGCATCAACAGCATCCATTGGATTGCTCCCCTTGAATTGCGCTTGATCGCATGATGGTGCAAAGAACCAGATTCCACTATTCCCCAAACACTGTGTGAAGACCATTTAAGATGTTATTGTAGCTTCTCATATGGTCCACCAGGCTTCTCATGGACCAAGTGGTCCATGGTCGATTGGCCAGCTTATGGATTGGTTTGGGTTGGTTTTCGACTTGATTTTGAACCCATTTTAACTCTATTTTTGGTTCTGTTTGATCCTTTTAAGCCTGCAAATCAAGCTCTTCATGTTGATGCATCTCTTTCCTACAAAATATATGAAGTAGCATCAATTTTAAAGAATAAAGATCATTTAGTCTATAAATTAATGCTTCTTTGCTCATATTTATGCACTTATCATTGCCTTGAACCTAATTAGATTATGTTTGTATTTATGCACTTATCATTGCCTTGAACCTAATTAGATTATGTTTGAACCTTTGATTTATTTCTTATTAGATGGAAGTGTTTCATGTGAACAGGGAGTCCTCCACGCCACCACAAAAGTCATGCCAAAATAAATATGTGTCTCTTGGTTTTGCATTAAGAAGAAGGAGAGTCTTTCTTCATTAAGACTCTTAACAAGCCTTCCTTTCTCTCATTTATTCCATGCTAATTACTAAGGGGATGCGCCATCAGATGGCGCTTTGGAAAGTGCATGCAGAGGAAGAGTCATTCTGCTTCTTAAATTCCTAACAAACCTCTCACATGGTGAATTAAAACATTGAAGAAACCAAGGCGCCAAGTGTTGGCGTCCCTTCATGGCGCCCCTTCCTTCTTATTTAGGGGGGACATTCCATCATATTAGAGCCCCCATTTTGCTAGTTGTTAGGCATGGAATGGTGAGGGAGAAGACAAGAAAATTTTGAGAAAATGATAAGGAAATAGGAGAGGAAAATAGAAAGAAACAAGAGTGAAAAGGAAGACAAGGGGTTGCTTATCCTAGGGTTCAGTTCTTCCTAGAGTTTGTTTCTGAATCTGATTTTGGGTGGTGAGATCTTTTGAGAAAAGATCTTTGGCATGACCCTAGTGGAGGATTCGAAGGCATATAGATGGTGGTACAATCGGTTCTTGAAAAGAAAGTCGATAGTGGACTTGTGAAGAAAGCTGCTGCACTACATCAAGTTGGGAAGGACCCTGATCTATCTCGTGTGGATTACCAATGGAGGGCGCCTATCTTGGTGTCTTGTAGAGATCATTCTATCACCAGATCATCATCTTCAGGAAGTATATCTTCTACCTTATTGCATGCTTGATTGGTTTGATTGTAGTGTATAAAGTATTCTTAGGGTTTGTGTTCCGGTTGGCTAGTTTTAAGTGTTAAAACTTCTTTATGTATGTTAAAAATTTGAAAATTATATTTCGCTATGCAACCAGAACCCAACAAATTTGTCATGAGATTCATCAAAAGCCATATGAATAGATTCTTCAATAATAAGGATTCTTTTGTTGAAGATGCTATATGCCTTGCTTGATGTAGAATATCCTAAGAAGATGCCCTCATCCAACTTGGCATCAATTTTTTTAAATTATTCTTTCTATTATTTAGTATAAAACATCTACAACCAAAAATTTGAAAATAGTTGATATTTGATTTTCTTCTTTCCAAAGTTCATATGGTGTTTCTTTAAAATAGGCCAAATTAAAACATGATTTAAGATATAACATGCTGTCTTAATGGCTTCCATCCAAAAATATCTAAATAAATTGCTTTCACATAATATTGTACGTGCTATTTTTGTAAGGTGTGATTTTTCTTTTACTCATCTATTTTGTTGAGGTGTTCTAGGTGTGAAAAAATTATGATCAATTCTTTTATCATTACAAAATTTTAAAATATTAATTTTAAATTTGATGCCGTGATCACTATGAATACATATGATAGATATGTCCTTTTCATTTGAAACTTTGCAATAAAATTTAGTAAATACACTGAAAGCTTCATCTTTTTGTGCTAAAACATTACACAAGTAAATCTTGAAGAATTATCTATAATTACAAGATCATATTTTTATCTCCTAAGCTTGTGATCCTAATGGGTCCAAATAAATCCATGTGAAGCAATTATAGAGGTCTAGATGTTAAAACCATGCCTTTCGATTTAAAGAATTCTTAGTTTGTTTTTTAAATTGACAAGCATCACAAATCTGATTCTTTTCAAAATTTAGTTTTAGTAAATCTTTAATAAGATCTTTCTTAGTGAATTTTAAAAGTAAATCCATGCTAGTATGATCTAATCTACGATGCTACAACCAGCTAGTCTCATTGACTTTGGCATCCATTGCAATTAGACATTGATCATTCTTTATGTTTAAATCATCTAGATCTATCAGGTACACATTGTCATGTCTATGTCCAATGAACATGATGCCATTGTCATTGGGACTAAAACTATACATAATAAAGACTCAAAAGTTATCTTAAATCCTTTATCACAAAATTGACTAATGTTAAGTAAATTATCTTTCAATCCTTCAACTAATAAAATATTTTGAATAGAGGTGGAGAGAGTGATACGGATGTTACCGATACCAATGATACATCCTTTTCTATTGTCTTCAAATGTAACAACTTCTCTATCCTTAGATTCAAAAGTGACAATTTGAGATTTATCATCCATCATGTGCCTGGAACAGCCGCTATTAAGATATCAAAGTCTTTTTTTTCATGGACTATAAGACACTCCTACAAAGAAATCAAGTAAGGTTTTAGGTACCCAAGTCATCTTGGATCCTTTAGGATTAGTTCTAATGGTTCCTTTTGGAACCCAAATTATTTTAACCATACTTCCATTTAATTTCTGAAATCACATGTATAAGATTTATGGCCAACTTTTCCATAGCAAAAACATGAGACATTTGTAATAGGATTTGATGAGGCTCCAATAAAGAAATGTTTTAATAATTTTTGCTTCTTTTGAGTTTTGAATCCCAATGCAGTCTTGTTAAACACAGCTCTTTGTTCATTCAAAAAGATATGCAGCTTTTAGAACTATAAGTAATTTTTTTATAAAAGTTTAATTTCTTTAGTTCATCATTTAATTTCTGATTTTCACAAGCTAGTAAATCAAGTTTTTCAAAAATTCTTTCTTTTTATGAGTAAGTTCATGATTTAGCTTTTTCAATTCTTTGTTTTTCAAACTTACTTTCTCATATTCAATCATAAGCTCTAAAATTGCATCTTCCAATTCATCAAATGTAAAGTCTAGGGAGTTTTCAGCATTTATCTCCTATTGGTGTGCCATCAAGCAAAGATTTGCCACTTCTTGTATTTCTTTTTTGGAGCTTGAGTCCTCACTATCGCTCCAAGTTGCCATCATTGTCTTCTTCTTAAATTTTTTGGATGATTTTGTGAGGAGAGGGCAGTCCATTTTAAATGATCAGATTTTTTGCGTTCAAAACAAATGGGCAGCTCCTTCTCTTTCTCTTTCTCCTTATCCTTGCTTGGTTCACCTTTGAAGGTCTTCTTTTTGAAACCTTGCTTCTTCTTCCTCATAAACCTCATAAACTTTCTTGCGATCAAGGCCAAGTCTTCTTCTTCATCTTCCTCATCGGACTCATCACTTTCATCATCCTTGGAGGTTGTTGTTTTGAGTGCAATAGTCTTTTTCTTCTTGATTTGTTCCTCCATATTTTGCCTTATGGTTAACTCATGAGTTATTAGAGACCAAAGGAGTTCTTCTAGTGGTAGTTTATTGAGGTCCTTGGCTTCTTGTATAGCGGTGACTTTTGCCTCCCAAGCCTTCGAAAGAGACTTAAGAATTTTATGAACAAACTCACTATTAATATAAGACTTTCCCAAACTTTTTAAATCATTTATAATATCAGTGAATCTAGTAAATATTCGAAAATAGATTCATTTTGCTCCATCTTAAACAAGTTATATTTGTGCACAAGCATATTTATTTAGACTTTTAACCTGATTGGTACCCTCATGGATAACCTCTAACTTATCATAAATTTCTCAGCTGACATACATGTGAAAATTCTATTGAATTCATTAGGATCTAATACACAATATAAATATTTATAGATTTTGCATTTAACACAATCAATTTCATATCAAGCTCATCCCAATCCTCTTCGGATTTAGGAACATCTTTATCATCTACTTTAATTGTGATTGTGTGAGGACCTTTAATTATAACTCTCCAAAATTGATAACCAAATACTTGAATGTAAACACGCATGTGTGTTTTCCAATAAGTGTAATTTGTTCCATTGAACAAAGGTGGACGGTTGGTCGATTGCCCCTTGACAAGAGACGCACTCATTTGGGTTGCCATTTGATCTTAAATCTTTATTATTAGATCAAATATATGTTAGTACCGAGCTTTGATACTACTTGTTGCCCAGCAAAACAACCCAAGAGGGGGATGAATTGATTTTTAAAATTAAATAAGATATATGCTGTTTTTGCAAAATAGTAAAGTGATAATGAGTGCTAAAAGTTATGTGATTAAGTAAACTAAAATGCTAAGAGAAGATGAATAAGAGAGAAAGCAAGAAGCAAGCAAACATCATAATTTTTATAGTAGTTCGGTGCCCCTAGCACCTACATCTACTCTCCAAGATCTACTTGAAAATTTCACTATAATCTGTCCAAGATTACAGTTGGAGAGCTTACTATCTAAAATCTAATTGATTTTATACTAGATCACCAACCACAACCTATACAAAGCCAACCTTAGGCTTACAATCTAATTTTTAGACTTGGATGAGCCTATCTCCTTGCTTCAAAACTCAATTGAAGCAAGTTACAAAGAAGGATAATAGAAAAAAATTAATAAGACACAAAAGCTCCTTTAATGAGTAGATTGGAAGTTGATGAAGCTTGATTGTTGAGTGCTTAAATGCTTGCAGTTAAGACTCTTTAATGCTTCTTGAATGATCTCACAAAAGTCAAGAGAAAGTGGCTTGGAAGTTGGTGAACTCTTTTGAATACAATAAATACTGAAAAATCACTCTTTTTCACTTTGAACAGTTTGAATAGCTTGAACAATTACTTTATTTGTTTTCTTGACTTTCTTTTATATGTGAATGATTTCTATCAAGTTTGATATTGTTTAAGCCAAAACTAGCCATTTTATTCGTTGGAGATGAAATATAGTCATTAAAAAGTTTTGAAAAAAATCTGAGCTACTCAGAACTAGCCGTTGTAGTTGTCGGAGCTTTTCGAGTCGACTCGGCCTAACTTCGAATCGACTCAACTAGTCTTCAAGTCGACTCGACTGATTTTCGAGTAGACTCATTTTCAATCGATAGAAATATACCTCTTTGTAAATTTGTGTTCACTGAGATAAAGTCAACTCGATTTTATTTTGAGTCGGCTCAATCTTAGACGGTAAAACTGATCTTCTATTTTTAAGATAGAGTCGACTCGATTTGAAATTCGACTTGACTCGATATCGTGCCACTCCTACGTGCCATCTTCAAAATGTGCCAGAGTCAACTCTATTCTATCTTGAGTTGACTCAATTTCCTTCAAATGATCTTTTTGCATGAAATTTGAGTCCAACTCATGTCTCATTGGCTCAAGGTATTCTCAATTTATTTCAATCTATTTCAATGGTGCTTTGCATCTACAAAATATTCTTAAGAAAACTCAAAAGATATTAGTATCTCGCTATACTTTAATGTTTGGTCATCATCAAAATCATTCTTGGGGTCAACATTTAGTTACAACCATAAGAAGGTAGCCATTACATAAGAACTTTAGTAGTGGCTACAAACAATTGGCCATTAAATATTGGCTTTTTAGTGGCGGCCATAATTAGTTCTCAAAAATAATGGCACTCTTAGTGGTGGCCATGAAAATATGGTCACTAATGATAGTTTTTGAATGATGACACCACAAAATGGTCACTTAATGACAACAAATTTTAAGACCCCTACTTTGCAAAAGTAGGATTTAAGTCTTTTTTCTTTCATTGATGATTTTTAAACTAAGATACATAACTTCTATTTCTAATACTGAGGTCTATCATTCTTAAAATGGATAGGACTAGTCAAAATCAACTCAAAAAAGTAAAAATTCTTTAAGAGATTTTTGATCCATGGTTTGATTTTAATGAGGACAAAATATTTGAGTATGATACTAATGACCGTATATTCTTTGGATATTTAATTTTTTCATAGAGAGCACAAGCTTAAATATTTTAAAAAAATGAAGAAGCTTAGAAGAATAAATCCTAAAATTAAAAATATTTATAATATTTGGAGAAGCATTTGAAGTATAAATAGTTGAGTATGATACTAATAATTGTATGTTCTTGGAGTCATTAATTATTTTATAGAGAGAACAATGAGCTTGAACTTTTAAACAAATATGAAAAAGTTTAGAAGAATAAATCCTAAAGTTGAAAAATATTTGAAGTATTTGGAGAAACATTTGAGGTATTTTGAAAGTCTTTGTAGTAGAAGAGTTGACCCCAAGTTAACTATGAGTTGACTCTCTAAAGAAAATAGAGAAGTGTTTATATGGACCAATCTTCAAGCCGACTTCTACTTTCTTCGAGCTGACCCCTACTTATCTCGAGTCGACTCGACTGTGATTGACAGCCTAATGGCTAGTTCTTGCAAGCTTCTAACAGACAAATCCAACTTCCACTGGCTAGTTTAACATCTTCAATGGCTAGTACACTTTCTCCAATCAAATTTAGTATATTTAAAACATAAAATCAATTGAAGTAATCTAAGAGGAAAGAAAAGAGAAAAATTCTAATTTATGGTGAAGGCATTGAATATTCTTGAGTGAGTTAAAGGAAGAAAAATTAAGTGAGCTTCCAAAAAGACATCCTTATCGTCATTGAAAAGCCTCTGATTCATTGAAGAAGAGAAGTCAAAACTTCAACACGCATTTATCGTCAACTTCAACTGAGCTTCAATAAGTTTTATTCTTGTTTTGCTCTTATGTACTCTTTCTAATTTTTGTTATATATTTATTTTTTATAATTTTTTTGAGATAGAAACTTAGGGGATATACTTATCCAAGTTCATAATTGGATATTGTATTGACTAAGTCTAAGGGTGACTTAATTGAGAAAGTTTTGGTTAATTTTCTATACAAAAAAAGTGAGCCCCCTAAAATAATTAGTTGGATTGATTGTATGCCTGATTAAAACAAGCATACTATAGTCAAGAGGATTATAGTTGAATTTCTAAGTAGGAAGAATCGAGAGTGGATGTAGGTGTTGGTTTTGACATCGAACCACTATAAATTATTATGTTTATGTTACTTATGCTTGTTCTTAATTTGTGCACTATTTTATTATTTATTTTACTATACATACTTATTGCATCCACCATATACTTACTTAGTTTATTTTAATTAAGTATATACTTGTTTTAAGATTATAAAATTTTAAAAATCTAATTCACCCTCCTCTTGTGTTGCTATGTCTATGTAATAATTGGTATCAAGAAAGTACTCTTTTATCTTTTATAGATGCTCAAGATCAATGATAACCCTTGGAGATGAAGGGTACTCTCTCGTAAGACCATCTCTTTTTTATGATTTTGATTATATTTATTGAAAAGCTAGAATAAAAATTTTATTTAAGCAAAATACTATGATTTATGGAATATAATAATGCATGGTACACATACACCTACTAAAATTATAAATAGTGTTCAATTCCTAAATATGAAAATGATTAGAATAATAAAAAAAGTAGCTTAAGTGAATATAAATGCGATGAATGTACTTTATTATGCTCTTGATGAAAATCAATTTGATAGAATGTGTACATGTTCTTCTGCTAAAAGAATTTAGAATACATTGAAAATAATTTATGAAGGTACCATTGAAATAAAAGAATAAAAAATTAGTATGCTCGATAGAGTACAAAATATTTAAAATAAAATCATATGAATCTATTTCTAATATATTTTCAAGATTTATAAATATTGTTAATGATCTAAATTTACTGAAAAAATTTATGGTAAACTGGTATTGTGAGAAAGATTCTTAGATCATTGTCTAGGTCTTAAGATGCAAAAGTGACAGCTATTCAAGACATAAACAATCTAAATCGTTATCTTTGGAAGAGCTCTTGGGTTTCTTTATGACTTTTGAGCAAACTATGATGAATTAAGAAGAAATGGACAACAATAAGAGAAAGAAAATATAAGCATTTAAGTTCTCAAATTAGGAAGATAATATAAAAATTGAAGAATTTGATGATAAAGATGAAGATTTATCATTAATCACTAGAAAATTTAAAAACTTTCTGAAGATGATGAAGTAGAAGAAGCATGAAAAAAGAAAGAAAGCTTCAACTAAGGAGAAGCTAACTAAGAAAAGAAGAAGACAACTTGGAGCGATAATTAAGATAAATCTTAAATAGCTATAATTTAATGAAAAAGGAGAGAGAGAGTTAGCTAAGTATATCCATAGTAATTTATCTAAATTTTTGTTGAAAAAATTAGCTCTTAAATTTAAAGTACTTTGGTACATTAATTTTGAATAATTAAATATTTGAATTTGATCTTTCATACTTGTATCCTAAAGCTTTTCAATTATCCTGAAATTTGATTGGCACAAACATGAATTATTGAAATTTTCTTAATGTACTCTAATATTCAAATATAACCTTTTGATATTATCAAAAAGGGGAGAGGATAAGTTGAGTATATGCTTGACCTAATCTAAATATTTTATGACTTGATTTGAAGTATGTTCTCAATGCATCTACTTATTTACTTCGTATTAATCATGCATAAATCAACATAAAATCTAAGAATCACACCATGTTTTATTTACATATACTCAAAATTTTGGCATCATTAAAAAAGAGGGACTATTGATCCAAAGATTAATTTTGATGAATATAAAATATTTGAGTATGATACTAATGATTATATATTCTTATAGTAGTTAATTTATTTTATAGGGAGTGTTGGTGCAAAATTCTGCTGGCATCGGAGAAGCTGGAGTCGATGGAGCCGCGGTCGCCGCCAGGACCTGCAAAAGAAGTCTAAACCGGAGTTGGGGTTGCTCCGGCAAGATCCTCCGACGCTCAAGTCAGTTCTCTGCCTCAACAGAAATGGAGTGCTCGAATGGAAATTTTAGCAAAATTTTGAGATAGAGTTTTGAGCTTAGAGAAGAACGTATCTGGGGGTCCCTTTTATAGACGGAGAGCGTAACTGATTGACAGCGACGTCTGTAACCGCATGATAGTGGGCCGTTCAGGGCCACACGAAGTTTGTTACGGAGAGTAGTGGCGTCAGGGGCCGTTCAGAGCCACGTGGAGTCTGTTATGAAGAGTGGAGTATGTCCGTTGTCGTGACTTGCCAGAGAGTGGTGGAGCCGCGTGGGATCTATTACAGGAAGTGGAGCAGAGTAGTGGCCATTGCCGTGACTTGTAAAGGAGTTCAGGCCTGTCAGCTGAAGCTCGGTTGGGCGTCTGAAGGAGTGGGGCAGCTTTCTGTCTGAGAGGAGCTCGGATGTTTCCAAAGTTGCAGACGCACCCACTATTGCTGGGTGCCTTGGATGCTGACGCTGCAGGCGAAAATTATCTGCTGTAGAAGCTCGGACGGAGACTTTCTGTTGGCGAAGCTCGGCTTCATTAGGAATCCGGCAGAGGGTTGACCGGCTATGGACTTCGGATGACGCTGTAGGGGTTCATACGCTGGAGGAGCCAGGAGGGTTGGCGTTGTTGAAGTCCGGCTGACATTATTGGAAATTGATGATTGAGG
>KE506146.1:161658-175051 GCA_000441515.1 Elaeis oleifera
AAGCTGCATCATTAGTACTTGGAGTCTTGGGTTGTCTAGTTACAAAATTCATAGTGATATGTTTTCGCTTCCATACTGGAATATCGAGGGATCAAAGTAGTCCTACAGGTCTCTAATATTCAGCTTTAACCCATTGACACACCAAAATTGAGCCACAAATTGAGCGATCTCTCTCTTATTATTCCACTAGTACATTTCTTTTAAGTCTCTATACATCTTAGTACCTTCCGGATGGATTGTATAATCGGTCTGATGGGTTTTTAAGGTATTTTTTGTCTGAGTACTGAATCATTAGGTATGTAAATTTGTTTTCAAACCTCAATGAACTATTATCATGTATCTTGAATTCGGATTGAACACCAGCTTCCACTGAATCTTTATTTTCATTAATTGTGGATCATCATTCTGGGCGATTTTAATTCTTTCTATAAGTGTTGGCTGAACTTTCATGTTGGCTAATCGTATTGCTGAGTCATATACTTGAATATCTAATTTCAATTTTCTTATATCTTTCAATATTTGGCATTGATGTGTGATTAAAATAGCCAAACTTTCCATAGATTTTCTACTAAGGGCATCAACAACATTAGCTTTTTCAGGATGATAATGAATTGTTAAATCATAATCCTTCAACAGTTCTGATCGTCTTCTCTGTCTCATATTTAATTCTTTCTGTGTAAAAATATACTTCAAACTCTTATGATCGGTAAACACTTCACACTTCACACTGCACACCGTATAAATGATGTCTCCAGATTTTTAGGGCAAAAATCACTGCTGCTAACTCCAAATCATGTGTCGGATAATTCTGTTCATATGGCTTCAATTGTCTTGAGGCATAAGCCACTACCTTATCGTGTTGCATCAATACATAGTCAAGTCCCTTTTTAGATGCATCACTATATATTGTAAATCTTTCATTTTTTGGATAGGGATTGAAACTAATCGTTGCTTTAACTCCTGAAAATTTTGTTCACAATCCTTGGTCTACTCAAATTTAACCCTTTTTGGAGTAAGACGAGTCAAAGATGCAGTTATATGAGAGAATCCTTCCACAAATCGTCTATAATAACCTGCCATTCCCAAATACTCTGAATCTCGGGAATATTTGTAAGTCTGTTTCGCTGCATCACAGCTTCCACTTTTGTTGGATCTATAGAAAATCTATCTTTAGACACGATGTGTTCCAAAAATGCTATTTTGTCCAACCAAAATTTGCACTTCTTTAATTTGGCATAAAGCTTCTTTTTTCTTAATATTTGTAGTACACACTGCAAATGTTCCTCATGTTCCAATTTGCTTCTTGAATATACCAAGATATCATCAATGACATGACAATAAATTTATCAAGATAGGATTTGAATATTCTGTTCATTAAATCCATGAAGGCTGCTGGAGCATTGGTTAACCCAAATGGCATCACTAAAAATTCATAGTGTCCATAATGAGTTCTAAATGCAGTCTTTGGTATATCCTCTGTTTTGATTTTTAATTGATGATATCCTGAACGAAGATCAATCTTAGAAAAACTTGTGCACCTTGTAACTGATCTAACAAATCAT
This sequence comes from Elaeis oleifera, assembly GCA_000441515.1. NCBI lineage: Eukaryota > Viridiplantae > Streptophyta > Magnoliopsida > Arecales > Arecaceae > Elaeis > Elaeis oleifera. The sequence continues at coordinate 163,221 of KE506146.1, forward strand.
CGATTCGAGGCAACGAATACTTATTTCTGATAGTAATCTTATTCAATTCCTTATAGTCAATACAAAGCCTCATATTTCATCTTTTTTTTTCACAAACAAAATTGGAGCTCCCCAAGAGATATATTGGGTCTTATAAAACCCTTATCCAAGAAATCCTGTAGCAGATCTTTTAATTCCTTCAACTCCATGGAGGCCATTCGATAAGGCGCTTTAGAAATCGGACCCGCATTAGGTGCTAACTCAATGATAAATTCAATTTCTCTATTCGGTGGTAGTTCGAGTAAATCATCAATGAATACATCCAAAAATTCATTCACAACAGGAATATCCTATAACCTCAATTCATTATATTCTGTATTCTTTATCGAAACTAGATAACCTCTATATCCCTTTCTTAGCATCGTCTAGCTTGCACAAATGAAATGATACGTGGAGGGTGATTTCTGTACTTCCATCAAAACTGAATATTAATTCATTCGGTATTTGAAAGTTCACTCTCTTTCCATGACAGTCCACAGAGGCATGATAAGTAGCAAGTCAATCCATTCCTAGAATGACATCAAAATTATACATATATCTAGAACCATCAAATCTGTCGGTAATTCTTTTCTTCTATTCTAATACTACATGACTTGCATATAGTTTGGGTACTCAAAATACCACCTACTGATGTCTTAACATATAATTTAGTTTTCATAGATTCACATACTATATCATATTGTCTCAGCATTGGAGGCCTGAGCATCCTATTGTGTACTTTGTTTGAGTGGATCTATCTTCGTTCCTCTGAGGGCAATCTGCAATTTTGTGTCTCTTCTGTCCATAGCTAAAACAAGAATCAGTATTCTATGGGCAATTAGAAGACTTATGATCTCTTCGGCCGCATCTCGAACATTTACCCGTCTCATTCTCACGACTCTTATCATTTGCTGGTTTCTTTGCTGGACCTTTATTGTTCTGATTTTATCCTTGAGTTTCACCAAACCTATTTCTCTTATTTTGATTCCGTTTTCTCTCAGCATGCACTTCATTAACCTCTCTCAATTATTAAAGCTTTATTCACAACTGAGGCAAAGTAGTTAACTCATAGGGTACGACTTGTTTTTTAATTTTCATCTTTAGCCCTATTTTAAATTTATGTACTCTATTTTGCTCAATTTCAAACAATTTTGGAATAAACTTGACCAACTCCGTGAATTTAGCTTCATACTCTGTATGGATCTATTTTCCTATTTCAAATGAATGAACTCTTGCTCTTTCTGTTCTGACACTTTGAGGAAAGTATTTGTCAAAGAATTCGCCTCGAAATCTCTTCCAGATGAGTGGTATCCTGTCATGTTCATATTTCTGTTCAAGTATCCGGCATCAGTTGTATGCCTCATCTTATAACAGATACGCTGTGTAGCGGATTTTTTTATCGTCATGGCACTCTTGCACGGCAAACACCTTCTCCATCTCCATAATCCAGTTGTCAGCTTCTAATCGCTTGATGGTCCCTCTGAAGGCTGGAGGAGCCAGCTTCTTAAACTCCACAATGTTGTTCTTTGCACTGAATATTCTCCATGTCCATGTGGTGGTGGGGATGCTAATGTGGCGGTGCATGTTGTGTTTGTTGTTGTTGAAACAATTGTTGCTGTGTCTGCACTACTTTGACTAGGGTCTGCATTAACTGGGTCATGTTCGGCTCTTGCTGCACCGTCGGAGTACTTTCAGTGGGGTCAATGATTCTCTCTTGCTGAGGGGTGCCACTATTCAGTTGGGGAGTGTCGTCACCAAACGGGTTTGATGTCCTTTCTGCAGCTCCTTGAGTATTCTTCATTCATTGTGGAGGCATATTGACCTATCTCAAATTGGGATGATAACTTATCTTTAATAAAGTCATAAACTTATTTAAGATAGGTCGAGTTATAATCATCATAAACTAACATCCCAATATCCCTAATATCTATCCATCACTCACTCATTCTATATTAAATTCTATATGTCTTTATCTATCTACATATGCTCTGATACTATATAAATTGTCACGCCTACGATCCAAGATTGTGAGCCAGAGGTCGTGGCAACCACCGCATACTTATAAGAAACTCTTTCCATAAACATACAAGGCATCCCATCATGATATCATAAACAAACAGTGGAATAAATTTCAATATTTAATAATCAAATCTTAATTCAAATAACAAAATTAAAACTCAATGTCAAAAGAAAGATGAATGTTTGACAAGGTCAACATTAAATAAGATCTTGTATCAATTCTGAGGAATCTTAAATCAAATAAAGTAAGCTAACTTCGTCTTTAATCGCACTCCCAATAGAAACCCCGTATCATGCTAATTTTCTGAATCTGTAAAAAAAAAAAATTCATAATGAGCTAAATATAGCCCAATAAGTAATGTATACCTTTAACTAAATAAATCAGACAATAATGTTACACATATCAATTTACTGATAATAATATAATAAATATATGAGTTCAAGAATTCATAATTTAATTCATCGCACCATCAAATATTCATATATCAATTTTCAGTTCATCACAAATTCAACTTATGTTTGTCATCTCAAATTCATCAAATTTCTTAAGTTCTTATTAATCATGAATATGACTATATTTTTCCTGTGGCAGGGTCATAACATCGCATATCTTTTTACGGTAAGCTGTATTTTTGCAAAAATTTTTGGGTGAGAATCAGCCTTGTGACAGTTGGTATCAGAGCCAGTTTCAAGGCTTTATCGGTGGAATCTTGGCCAAACAATAAGACAATAGTTTGACAAGGTGGAGAAAGTTCTTGACCACCGGACTTTGGGACACAGTAAAAAGAATAGAAGGACCAAGTATTTGGTCTAATGGAAAGGGGAACTAGAGAACGAAGCTAGTTGGGAGAAAGAGACTTCATTGTGGCAGTTTGGAGAGGCAATCCAAACTTACCTGTCATGCCTCTCTCCGAGGACGTCGGGATCTTCGGGTGGGGTGGTTTGTCACGGTCTCATTAGCTGGCTTTTGGGATGACACGGGCAGATGCCTTTGCCGTGCCAATTCCAAGTGTGCAGAGGCTTGGTGGGAGCTCTGCAAGGAAAAGTATGGTCTGGTGCTCGGATGGCCAGGCTAAGTATTGGCACCAGCAGATGGATGTCAAGATGCAGCAGTGTGTGGCACCTGGCATGGCGTGCGCAAGGGTGCCACAGCAGGATGCGTCGCGCAGTAGGGTGCGCGTGGTAGCATGCGTGCGGCAACAGCACGTGTGCATGGGTGTGCACGGCAGGACGCGTGCGCGCATTAGCTCGCAAGGGTGCGCAGCCTGGCACCCGAGTGCATGCAGCCTGGCACTTGGGCGCGCGCAGCTTGGGGCTTTGATGTGCAGTTGGCATGTTGGACGAGATTCTGAGTTAACCGGTGGTTGCCTTCGGTTGTCTTGGTTAGCTGCTGTCCAGCAGCAGTTTGGGAGAGTTTTTAGCAGTTGACTCCAATTCTTTGGAGCAATTTGCCTCCAAACAGATGGGGAACGGTTTCAAGTTGGTTCCAATGGTTGGGAGAAGTTGTCTACCGCCTATGTATGCCATGCTTGCTAGCTTGTAGCAGGCAGGAATGGGTGAGCGTGGGATATTCTGAGAGACTGTGGGCGGGTCTCTATTATCCAGAATTCTATAAGAATTGAAATAAGGAAATCTTTGATATTTTCTCTACGTGCCTTGATATCTTGTCCTCATTCTACTTAGTGTGTGCATCTTATGGGGTGGGGAGTGTTGAGAGGCTAAACTAGACAGCAATCTGGTGCCGCACAAGACTTGTATTCTTGCAAAAATTTTTGAGAGAGAATCAGCCTTGTGACAGTTGGTATCAGAGCCAGTTTCAAGGCTCTATTGATGGAATCTTGGCCAAATTTTAGTGCCAAAATAGTGAGCGTAGGGGTGGCGCTCATGCGAACGGGTGGCAACAACATGGAAGCTATCCGTGAAAGATTGTCCCGGTTGGAGGCAATGATCAGGGTGCCTCAAAATGAAGCCACTGACCCTTTATAGTCGCAATCCAGCAGCACCATTATGGTTACGAGGTATGGATCCCATGAGTTCTTTGTCATGCTGTTTGGCTGGATAAATGTACCTGCAACTTTCTGCAACTTAATGAATGATGTCTTTTATGATTATATCGATTAGTTTGCGGTTATTTATCTGAATGATATAGTCATATATAGTGATTCTTTGGAAGAACATCGAAAGCACCTTAAGTTGGTATTCAATCGGCTGAGGGAACATAAGGTGTATGTAAAGAGGAAAAAGTGTGAATTCTGCTACAAGAAAATCAATTTCTTGGGCATGTGGTGGGCAATGGCATGGTGAAGATGGATCGAAAGGTGTAGGTCATTTTGGATCGGACAGCATCTATCAAAGTTGTCGAGTTGAGGAGTTTTCTTGGTTTGGCCAACTATCACAAATTCGTGGCTGGCTATTCCTAGAAGGCTGTCCCATTGACAGATTTATTGAAGGATCAGTCGTGGGTCTGGATTGAAAGGTGTTAAGAGGCCTTTGAGAGATTGAAGGTGGCTGTTTCTTAGAAATTGATGCTTAAGTTGCCTGATTTTATGAAGTCTTTTGAAGTGCATACCGATGCCTATGATAAGGCTATTGGGGGTGTGCTGGTGCAAGAGGGACATCCGGTTGCTTTTGAAAGTTAGAAACTCAAGGAGGCGGAACAGCGATATTCTACCCATGAGAAAGAGATGCTGGCAGTGGTGCATTACTTGAGGACATGGCGGGTCTACCTGTTGGGTACCAGGTTCGTGGTGAAAACTGATAATGTAGCTAACATATTTTTTTTGATGCAGAAAAAGCTGTCTCCTAGACAGGCTCGGTGGCAAAAGTTCTTGGCTGAAAATGACTTGGAGTGGGAGCATAAACCTGGGAGGCATAACCAGATTGCTGATGCCTTGAGTCGGAAAGGCGTCGTGGAAATGGCTGCTGCCATTTCCTCTGTTGAAGCAGACTTTACCGACAAGATTCGGATGGCGGCTCAGTCAGATAAAGGCTACCAAAAGTTGCTTCAACAAATTTGGGATGGTGTGACCCAGAGATATTGGGTTGAAGACGGTCTATTGATGGATAAAGACAATAGACTATATATCCCTAATGGCGGGGCACTGAGGAGACAACTCATGAGGGAGTTCTATGATTCCCAGTGGGCGGGACACCCAGGAAGGGAGCGCATGATGGCTCTTGTCCCGTACATTCGTATTGGCGAAGATGGAGGACATTGAGGCTTATGTTCGGTCTTGCTTGGTGTGCCAGCAAGACAAGGTGGAGAGGCGCAAGGAGGCGGGTCTCTTACAACCATTGCCTATTGCGGAGAAGCCATGGATTTCGGTATCCATGGACTTCATCAGTGGCTTTCTTAAGATTGAAGGTATGTCTTCTATCATGGTGGTTGTTGATCGCTTCTCCGAGTATGCTGTTTTTGTCCCAATGTCAGAAGTATGTCCAGCGGAGACTGCTGCAGACTTGTTCTACTGAAATATGGTGAAACATTTCGGATTGCCTTCAGATATTATCAGTGATAGAGATGCTCGGTTCATGGGGAGATTTTGGACTTATCTCTTCCAATTGATGGATTCTGAACTGAAGTTCTCCACGGCAAACCATCCTCAAATTGATGGTCAGACGGAGAGGGTGAATGCTTTGCTGGAGGAGTATCTAAGGCACTATGTGATAGTCAGCCAAAGGAATTGGCTGAAGCTGTTAGACACCGCTTAGTTCTGCTACAATCTTCATCGATCTTCTGCAACAGGATTCAGTTCTTTTGAGTTGGCGACTGGACGACAACCTCTTACCTCTCAAGAAGTTGTCTTGCAGAAATCTGAGGGAATCTGTCCAGCAGCATATCGGTTTGCCCGAAATCGGCAGAAAATGCTGGAAGATGCGCAAGACAGTCTCAATAAGGCAGTGAGGAAGATGAAGAAATATGCAGATAAAGAGCGCAGGCCATTTGAATTCGGTGTCGGGGATAAAGTTCTGTTGAAACTGACTCTCTAAATTTGAAAAAGGATCAACAGTAAGAAGGTACACCGAGGTCTGATTCCAAAGTATGATGGATCCTTTGAAGTGGTGAAGGTGGGATATGTCGTCTATCGGTTGCATCTGTCGGAAAGACTAAAGGTATACCCAATCTTTTATGTGAGTTATCTAAAGTCTTTTATGAAGATGCAGATCCTTCAAGGATTCAGGTGCAACGAGCCCCACTAACAATAAGGCAGCAGTTTGATAAGGATGTGGAGAAAGTTTTGACCATCGGACTTTGGGACACAGCAAGAAGAATAGATGGATCGAGTATTTGGTCCAATGGAAAGGAAAATCAGAGAACGAGACTAGTTGGGAGAAAAAGACTTCATTATGGCAGTTTGGAGAAGCAATCTAAACTTACCTGTCACGCCTCCCTCCGAGGACGTCGGGATCTTCGGGTGGGGTGGTTTGTCACAGTTCTATTAGCTGGCTTTTGGGATGGCACGGGCTGATGCCTTTGCCGTACCAATCCTAAGTGTGCAGAGGTTTGGCAGGAGCTCTGCAGGGAAAAGCATGGCTTGGTGCTCAGATGGTCAGGCCAAGTATTGGCACCAGCAGATGGGTGCCAAGATGCAGCAGCATGTGGCATCATGGCATGGCAGGCGCAACGGTGCGCATGGCAATGCACGCAAAGGCACCACGGCAGGGCGTGCCGCGCAGCAGGGCGCGCGGCAAGCACTGCACCCGCGTGGCAGCACGTGTGCGGTAGTAGTGCGCTCGCGGCAGTGGGCGCGTGCGGCAACAGCACTCGTGCACAGTAGGGGTGTGGTAGCAATGCGCGCGCAAGGGCAAGCAGGGCACGTGGCACTAGCACTCGTGCATGGGCACGCACGGTCAGATGCGTGTGCGCATGAGCTCACAAGGGTGCGCAGCCTGGCATCCGAGCGCATGCAGTCTGGCACTTGGGCGCACGCAGCCTAGGGCTTTGGTGTGCAGTTGGCATGTTGGACAGGATTTTGAGTTGGCTGGTGGTTGCTTTTGATTGTCTTGGTCAGTTGCTGTCCAGCAGCAGTTTGGGAGAGTTTTCAGCAGTTGACTCCCAACTCCTTGGAGCAGTTTGCCTCTAAACAGATGGGGACGGTTTCAAGTTGGTTCCTAATGGTTGGAGAAAGTTGTCCACCGCCTATGTATGCCATGCTTGCTGGCTTATAGCAGGGAGGAGTGGGTGAGCGTGGGATATTCTAAGAGACTGTGGGTGGATCTCTATTATCCAAAATTTTGTGAAAATTGAAATAAGAAAATTCTTGATATTTCCTCTATTCCTTGAATCTTGTCCCCATTCCACTTGGTGTGTGCATCTTATGGGTGGGGAGTGTTGAGAGGCTGAACTAGATAGCAGTCTAGTGCGGTACAAGGCTTGTATTTTTGCAAAAATTTTTAGACAAGAATCAGCCCGGTTGAACTAGACAACAGTCTAGTGCCGCACAATCTTAGGAGCATGCGCAGCCTTGAAATATTGCTTCATGTTCCACAAGAAATTCTCCAGATTTTTGGCACAACGAATGCCATTAAAGGGCTTTTGGTCAGGGACTTGTTCCACAAGAATTTCTCATCCAAAAATTTTTGCAAGAATACAAGCCTTGTGCGGCACTAGACTGTTGTCTAGTTCAGTCGGGCTGATTCTCGTCCAAAAATTTTTGCAAGAATACAAGTCTTGTGTAGCATTAGACTGTTGTCTAATTCAACCTCTCAACACTCCCACCCCATAAGATGCACACACCAAGTGAAATGGGGACAAGATATTAAGGCACATAGAGGAAGTATCAAGGATTTCCTTTATTTCAATTTTCACAGAATTCTGGATAATAGAGACCCGCCCACAGTCTCTCAGAATATCTTATGCTCACTCACTCCTGTCTGTTACAAGCCAGCAAGCATGTCATACATAGGCAGTGGATAACTTCACCCAACCGTTGGGAACCAACTTGGAACCGTCGTCCATCTGTTTGGAGGCAAACTGCTCTCAGGAGTTAGGAGTCAACTACTGAAACTCTTCCAAACTGCTGCTGGACAGCAACTAACCAAGACAATCGAAAGCAACCATCGGTCAACTCAGAATCCCATCCAACATGCCAACTACACGCCAAAGCCCAGGCTGTGTGCGCCCAAGTGCCAGGTTGCATGCGCTCGGGTGCCAGGCTGCATGCGCCCTTGCGAGCTCATGCGCGCACGCGTCTGGCCGTGCGCACCCATGCACGCGTGCGGGTGCCGTGCGCCCTATGCGCCCTTGTGTGCGCACTGCTGTCGCGCCCCTGTTGTGCACGTGTTATTGCCGCGCAAGCCCTGTTCCCACGCGCGCCCCACTGTGCGCGAGCGCTGCTGCCGCGGGCGTACTGCTGCCGCGGGCGTACTGCCGCATCGGTGCAGTGCTTGCCGCACGCACCCTGCTGCACGGCGCATCCTGCTATGGCGTCTTTGCGTGCGTTGCCATGCACACCCTTGCACGCACCATGCTATGGAGTCGCACGCTGCTGCATCTTAGCATCCGTCTGCTGGTGCCAATACTTGGCCTGGCCATCTGACCGCTAGATCATGTTTTTTTCTTGTAGAGCTCCCGTCAAGCCTCTGCGCACTTGGAATTGGCACGGCAAAGGCATCAGCCCGTGCCATCCCAAAAGCTAGCTAATAGGACTGTGACAAACCACCCCACCCGAAGATCCCAAAGTCCTCAGAGGGAGGCGTGACAGGTAAGTTTGGATTGCCTTTCCAAACTGCCATAATAAAGTCTCTTTCTCCTAACTAGCCTCGTTCTCTGGTTTTCCTTTTCATTGGACCAAATACTCGGTCCTATTCTTCTTGCTGTGTCCCAAAGTCTGATGGTCAAGAACTTTCTCCGCCTCTTTGTCAAATTGTTGCCTTATTGTTGGTGAGGCTCGTTGCACCTGAATCCTTGAAGGATCTACATCTTTGTAAAAAGGCTTTAGATAACTCATATGAAAACTTGGTGTACCTTTAGCCTTTCTGACAGATGCAACCGATAGGCGACATTTTCCACCTTCATCATTTCAAAGGATCCATCGTACCTTGGAATCAGGCCTCGGTGTACCTTCTTACTGTTGATCTTTTCCAAATTTGAGGAGTCAGTTTTAGGAGAACTTTATCCCCCACACCGAATTTCAATGGCTTGCACCTTTTGTCTGCATATTTCTTCATCCTTCTCGTTGCCTTATTGAGATTGTCTTGCGCCTCTTCCAGCATTTCCTGCTGATTTCGAGCAAATCGATAGGCTGCTGGACAAATTCCTCCAGATTTCTGCAAGGCAACTTCTTGAGGGATAAGAGGTTGTTGTCCAGTCGCCAACTCAAAGGATTGAACCCTGTTGCAGAAGACCGATGAAGATTGTAGCAGAACTGAGCGGTGTCTAACAGCTTCAGCCAATTTCTTTGGCTGGCTGTCACATAGTGCTTGAGATACTCCTCCAGCAGAGCATTCATCCTCTCCGTCTGACCATCAGTTTGAGGATGGTTTGCTGTGGAAAACTTCAGTTCAAAACCCATCAATTGGAAGAGATAGGTCCAAAATCTCTTTGTGAACCGAGCATCTCTATCACTGATAATATCTGAAGGCAATTTGAAATGTTTCACCTTATTTCGGTAGAACAAGTCTGCAGCAGTTTCTGCTGGACATGCTTCTGGCATTAGGACAAAAACAGCATACTTGGAGAAGCGATCTACAACCATTATGATAGAAGACATACCTTCAATCTTAGGAAAGCCACTGATGAAGTCCATGGATATCGAAACCTATGGCTTCTTCGCAGTAGGCAATGGTTGTAGGAGACCCGCCTCCTTGCGCCTCTCCACCTTGTCTTGCTGGCACACCAAGTAGGACCGGACATATGCCTCAATGTCCTCTGTCTTCTCCCATACGAATGTACGGGACAAGAGCCATCATGCGCTCTCTTCCCGAATGTCCTGCCCACTGAGAATCATGGGACTCATGAGTTGTCTCCTCAGTCCCCTGCCATCAGGGATATATAGTTTATTGCCTTTACCATCAATAGACTGTCTTCAACCCAATATCTCGGGTCACACCATTCCGAACTTGTTGAAGCAACTTTTGGTAGCCTTTATCTGACTGAGCTGCCATCCGAATCTTGTCGGTGAAGTCTGCTTCAACAGAGGAAATGGCAGCAGCCACTTTCACGGCACCTTTCTGACTCAAGGCATCAGCAACTTGGTTATGCTTCTCAGGTTTATGCTCCCACTCCCAAGTCATATTCAGCCAAGAACTCCTGCCACCGAGCCTGTCTAGGAGACAGCTTTTTCTGCGTCAAGAAAAATGTGTTAGCTACATTATCAGTTTTCACCACGAACTTGGTACCCAACGGGTAGACCCGCTGTGTCCTCAAGCAATGCACCACTACCAGCATCTCTTTCTCATGGGCAAAATATTGCTGTTCCGCCTCCTTGAGTTTCTAACTTTCAAAGGCAATAGGATGTCCCTCTTGCACCAGCACACCCCCAACAACCTTATCGGAGACATCGGTATGCACTTCAAAAGGCTTCATAAAATTAGGCAATTTGAGCATCGGTTCCAAAAAAACAGCCACCTTCAATCCCTCGAAGGCCTCTTGACACTTTTTAGTCCAGATCCACGGTTGATCTTTCTTCAATAGATCTGTCAATGGGGCAGCTTTCTTGGAATAGATAGCCACGAATTTGCGATAGTAGTTGGCCAAACCAAGAAAACTCCTCAACTCGGCAACTTTGGTAGGTGCTCTGTCCAATCCAAATGGCCTGCACCTTTCGATCCATCTTCATCGTGCCATTGCCTATCACATGCCTAAGGAATTAATTTTGTTGCCGCAGAATTCACACTTTACCCTTTTACTTACAACTTATGTTCCCTCAGCCGATTGAATACTAACTTAAGGTGCTTTTGGTGTTCTTCCAAAGAATCACTATATATGACTATATCATTTAGATAAATAACCACAAACTGATCGATATAATCATAAAAGACATCATTCATTAAGTTGCAGAAAGTTGCAGGTGCATTTGTCAAACCAAACGACATGACAAGGAACTTATAGGATCCATATCTCATAACCATAGTGGTTTTAGGCTCATCCCCTTCAGCAATTCTCACTTGCTAATAGCCTGATCATTGATCCAACTTGATGAAGTATGTAGCCTTGGATAAACGATCAAATAAATATGAAATCAGGGGCACCGGGTACTTGTTCTTGATGGTGAAGTATGCAAGGTCCTTCGGAACCGCTGATCTCATTGGCGGTTTGTCGCTGGTCTCGCTGGTGACATAAACTCAGGATAAATCAATTGCCAATGTATTAACCCTCATTAGCGGGATCCTTTACATAGTCAGATTGTCAAATCATATCATCTTTCAATTTCATATATTTATTCAATAATAATATAAATAAATGACATTCGAATCAATCAATCGTATCATTCTTTATGATTATACATAATCATAATTAATTTTAAAAAAATATCTTCAATTGTATGCATATCATGAATTAATATGATTCAAAATTTATCAATTTATAATGTCAGATAAATTCAGTAAAGGTAAAATACTATGTACCTCAAAAGCAATCTATACTACAGATCCTATTAATCTTGAAAATCCTCCTCTAAATCTGGTATGTCAAAATATCGTATTTTGATCAAAATTTTATCATAATTAAAATAAAATTCTTAAAATCCAATGTCTCCATATGGATTGACTAGGTGGTAGCGTCCAAGATTTTTGATTAATCAATCTAAGCTATTAAAGAAAAATCCTTATATATATATATATTTTTTTTCTTT
>KE506146.1:175285-186450 GCA_000441515.1 Elaeis oleifera
GGTATGTCAAAATATCGTATTTTGATCAAAATTTTATCATAATTAAATAAAATTCTTAAAATCCAATGTCTCCATATGGATTGACTAGGTGGTAGCGTCCAAGATTTTTGATTAATCAATCTAAGCTATTAAAGAAAAATCCTTATATATATATATTATTTTTTTTTCTTTTTTCCTCTCTTCTTCTTCCTTCATTTAAACAGAACAGGGACCGTGGTCCTCCTTCCCGATCTCATGGAAGTCTCACCGGGGAACAGCGAGAGGGGGGTTCAACCCAGGGTGGCGCAGCCGTGGTCGCCCCCCCCCCCCCCCGATCGAAGCTCGCGGGCGATGGATGGCGCCGGATGGCATCAGAAAAAGCATGAAAATGGGCGGTAAAATAGGGGTTCCAAAATCCCAATTTTCTTTCAAAATACAGCACATAAAAATCTAAAATCTCAGTCTAAATTTTGAAAAGAGATCAAAGAGACACTTCTTAAAGGATTACCTGGGTTCTTCGGGATCTTTGTACCTCAAAATTGCGACAAAATTCTTCAAACCGAGATCAAGAACTGGAAAGAACTCGAGAAGAACAGGGAGAAAATCAATGGATCTCGGCAATGAAAGGGCAAGGAAGGGAGAGGGGTTTTCACTTTATTGGGAGGAGTTTGAGTTTGGACGAGATTTGATTCCTTCTTTGGATCAAAAGCAGACTCCTAACGGGAGAAGTCCTCCCGTTCATGCCCTGTTTGCCTTCATTTTTTTTCTTTATTTTGTGCTTTGAGATTGGTGTTCTTCTATTAAACTAGGTTTTAGATTGGGCTTGGTCTGGGTTATAACAATAAGATTGTAAATCTGCTTGCTATGGTCATGAATTCTTGCAGCTTTTCTTAGAACAAGCTAGTGTAATGCTAGTATATTTGTCTAAGCTTCTTTTGAGTCTTAGTAATCTGCGAACAGCCTAAGTTTTTAAGAAAGTGAGAAGACCAGAACATTTAAAACTTGTGTTTGCATTCATGTTTTTGCACTTCTTTTGAGTATTTTTGTTAGATATCTAGGTACATTGGTGATTGAGAGCCTCCTGGCACTATCTATAGTAAATAGAAATTAATGCAGTGCATGTTTTATGCTTGTTGAACAAAATGCATGTCCCACTATACAGTTTTGTATGTTGTTGTTGCTAAGAATTTGAGGCGTGTGAGATCCAAATCATATCTATTGTAGAAACCTTTTGCTAAGACAAATTGTTGTTTTGCAGGTGCTCTCTTTCAATGTCTTTGGTCTCTCTGTAGGTATTCCTGCCTATAGTAGTAGTGCTAGATTCTTCTGATCTAAAATCATACTGTACCATGTGTTTACATTCCTGATGATGCTTTTTGCATTATTTTGCAATTTGTCTATAACTGAAGTTGTTCTGGTGTTTAGGCATACTGACTGGGTTGGAGATGTTCTGCATGATTTTGTATTTTTTTTTCTTTTATGGCAGGGATTGGGAACCATTTACTTCTGAAATAGTGAAAAGTTAGATATTCTTTAATTCTCCACTCAGGCATCTTGTTAATTTTTGTAGTTCAGCACAATTATCTTGGTTTGCTCTAGTTCAATATCCCGTTCGGTGCTTGTAGCGCAAAAGAAGACGCATTAATTAGTTGTCGCACATAATGTCTCTTTAGTCGATGTGCTTGTTTAAGTACATATTGTTTAAGTACATGAATTATCACTATCTCCTATTATTCAGGTGGTATAATGTCATTGAAAATGGTTTGATTTTGTATGATGCTTGAGATGAAAATGATGGATATTGTTATAGTCGTTTTTCTACAACCTTACATCGCTAGAGATGGAAATCAGTATTATGTATCATTCTCAATTACTATTGGTACAAATACTCGTGTCCTGAAACAGGTTGTTCATGTTGGTCTTTATTTTAATTTGAAGGTAAAAGTATAAGTTAACTTCTGCAGAGATTATGTATCTTTAAGTTCTTTTATTATTTGTGTACTTGTCATGCAGGTTGCTGATTTTGGGTGCTGATTTTGGACCTTGCAGGTTGCTGATTTTGGGTCTTGCAGGTTGCTGACTAACAACATCAACTCAAGTTGGAATTTTGCCAGATCCAACTCGTGCTATTCGGCCATTTTGTTACCTATTTGTGCATATGTTTGATCTTTTGAAGAATCAGTGTCTGTATTTTTTATGTGAGCAATTTTCTGTAATGATTGTTTGGACATTATGGATCTATGTTATAGATTATTGTATGTATTGACAATTTATATTTACAATTAGAAGCATTTGGATGTTCTTCACTTGCAATATGTCAAGTTTGATTGATTTTGTGGATTCTTAGTTACAAAGAGATGATATATTAGTGGAAATATATGTTTGAATATTATGTGATACCAAGAATGTGTAGAGAGATTAAATAGGTACACCAGGAACATGCAAAGATATCTAATAGACATGCTGGCAAAAAAAAAAAAAAAGAACTTTTCCCGTCCAAAAAGTTGGTTGTTAAAACTCTTTGCTTTTTTGCAACCAAAAAGTTGGTTTGTATGGTTTTTATAATAATCACTGCAGTTCAATGCCAACCAAAGTAACTGGTTGTGCATGCTATACTAAATTTTTTGTGACCAAAACAGTTGGTAGGTAATGATAAGATTTTTTGCGACCAATTATTTTGGTGGCGAATGACTTGTTTCATACAACAGATGTTCGATCTTTCTCAACCTTTCACGACCAAAATAAATTGTGGTAATGATAAGATTTTTTGCGGCCAATTATTTCGATGGCGAATGAAGTGTCACATGCAATAGTTGTTAAGCTTTTGTCGACAAATACCTTCTTTTTGTGACAAAAAATTGATTATTTTGCAACCAAATAATTCATCGTTGAAGGACTTCATTTTTTCCAACTCCATTTGGTTTGGTCACTTTACATCCATATGTTCCAACCAAATACAAAATCGGTTGCAAAAGATAAGTGCCGATGGGGCTTCCACATCGGGTTTGGTCACCTTACATCCATATTTCCAACCAAATACAAAATCGGTTGCAAAAGATAATTGCCGCTTCCATGACCAAATTACCGACCACATTTTTTGGTTGTTAAAAGTTTTTAGCAACCAAAATTGTCTTTTTGCGATGATTTTTTTGATCGCTAATTGTATTATTTGTTGTAGTGATACCAATTGTTGCAGGACCACCTTCACCCGCATGGACTTGAGGAAATCTGCGATGGATCTTTCTTAAGGACAGCAACCATCAAGCCCTAGATCTGAGCTTGATCCCTGATACCGCACACCCCTTCTAAAGAAGGGGCATGCGTGATGCCCTTGGGGCAGCGTGCAAAATTTGGGAGAGAGAAGGAGAGAAAGAGATGGCTAGGATTTTCAGGAGAAAAAGCTATTCTTTTGATTCCACTATTCCTTGGTATTATAAGATCTGTATATGTACCAATATAATGGGTCAAATAACCCAAGCCCAAAAAACTTCCTAGGCTAACCCATACATGAAAGCAGTCACCGAGTCCATGTACACTCATGTCTCACATGCTCTCATCTTTTGAACTTAATGCTAGTCCAAACTCTTGGTTAGCCCCCTTAAGATCTCTCCAACCAGGCCTTAAGACCCCAAGGATCAAATTCGATTCGAGTCCCAAACAGAAAATTCGCACAGTTCTATTCGCATAACTGAGCTGGCTCAGTCTCAGATTGAGCTGGCTCAATTACTGTGATTGAGTCGGCTCCGTTATTGTGCTAGCCTCAGGTTTTCGAAATCTATCTTTCTGTTTGGCCCTTCCTCTGAGACATAGTCGATCCAATCTCAATTTGAGTCGATCTAGATCTCTAAAACTGCTTTTTCTCTATAGTATTCAGCCTTGGCTCTGGTTTCTTGCTCCACCTTATATCTCCAGATCTCTGGAGCACCAACCAAGCCCCTCAAGATCCTCAATACCTAGACCTCATCCCGTAGATGCCTCCATCTTTGGACCACTCATGTCCTAGCCCTAGAACCATATCTGTCCTAGTCTTTCGAAGCCAACATCCTGACTCCTCCTATAGCCTCTTAAGGCTTGGGAGCACCACACCAATTCCTACAGTGTGGTCGGCAGTAGTCCAGTAGCAGCATAGTTCATTACATGGTTCATTCTTATCTAGCATATTAAAGTTTTAAAGTATATCAGTAGTTTCAGCTCTATGTATTATATTCAGTATTATAGCTAAACTTTTTGTTCTCCATTGTTAGATGGTTTATCCATTTACTAGGACCTAAGTCTCACCCCCTTCACTTCTCTTTGTTGCAGACTTGAAGCATCCCAGCTAGGCATAGAAATGAAGCATCAGCATTATCATTAGCACTCAGATTAGAGGAGTATTTTGTTTGACAGCTAAGCTAGAAGAGCATTTTGTATGCCAGTTAAGTGAGAGAAGCATTTCTTCTTGTCATGTTAGCTAGTAAGAGGAGTATTTTGGATTATGTTGTATATTTTGAGATATTCAAACTAGAAAATATAAATGTATTATACTTTTAAGCCACATGTATAAAGTTATGGGTTGATGAATAAAAGCTTAAAGTTGTTTTGAGTTATGTTGAGTTGAATTGAGAAATTAAGTTGTAGCAGATTGTGGTAGCTGAACAGGATTTACTAGTAGCTTATGAACTATGGCATAAGATGTTAGCAAAATTTTACTCAACTGTTACATCTTTGCTCGGTCTAGGGAGTGGGGTGTGATATTTCTCCACTTCAATGGCTAGTTCAAGTATCTCAACAGTCAAAACTCACTCTCCAGCCATTTTCAAGCTTACAAAAAGGCTAGACAATCATTTTGGAAAGCATGAGGAAGAAAATCAAAGAGAGAAATATATCATTTTATGAGAGCTTCATTGAATATCTTTGAGAAGAGAAAAGAGAGGGATTTGTATACAAAATTTAGTAGACTTTCAAGAGTGATCATCTTTATCATCTTCCATATTCTCTAAGCATCAAGAAGAAAAGTTGAAGCATCATTTGAGCAACTCATTAGCAACTTCTCTGGGCTTCAAAAGAGTTCATTTTTTTGTTTATTTTGTTCTGAATTTCAATATCTTGTATCTTTGGGATTTTATTTCTAGTTTCTTTATGATAAAGAACTTGGGTTAGGCCCATCCAAGCCCAAAATTGGACTTGTAAGATTTTAGTTGGTGAGTCTATAAAATCAACTGGGTTTAATTGTGATCTTAAAAACTAATTGTGTAAGATTTGGTTAGTGATCCTAAAAATCAACTAGATTTGATTGTGCATCCGATTAAAATAATTACATTGTAATCATGCTGATTATAGTAAAATTTTCAAGGAGAGCTTGGGGAGTAGATGTAGGTGTGGGATTGCACCGAACTACTATAAATTTATGTTTTTGTATTATGCCTTACTTTCTTGCTTCATTGCTCTGCATTACTTTTAACTCTTGCATTACTTCTATTAATTTCGCTGTTGCACATATCCTACACCTCACAATCACTCAAGAAAGTTTAGTTTGAAGCACTTAATTGTTTAGATTCAAATTTGTTAAAGATTTTTAAAGAACCCAATTCACCCCCTCTCCTCTTGAGTTGCTATATTTCTAAGCAACAATATCTATGAAGAAATCTTATATTGTCCTAGCTTATTCTTGATCCTAAGGCTTCAGAAAATGACATTGATATGTTCTTGCAGCCATTGACAAAGAATTGAAGGATTTGTGGGAAGTTGGCATTGAACATATGGTGCCTATAGAAATAGAATTTCTAATTACATGCAATTTTCTTGTGGATAATAAATGGTTTCCTATATATGCAAATTTATCCAGATGGAGTAGTAAGGGAGGTGGGCTTGTCCTTCTCGCAACAAAATACTTGTTCTCAATATTTGAAACATGGGAGGAAAATGTGTTATATGGGGCATCATCGGTTTCTATCGATGAATTACAAATCACAAAATAATAAAGGTCATTTTGATGGTACTAAATATTTGAGAGAAAAACCTCCACAATTATCAAGTGTTGATATGTTAGATCAATTATGCATCTTAGAAAGGGAAGGATGAAAAAAGTAGACCAAGTAAAGATGAATGAATGTTGGGTTTGTAATTAGAAGATGAAGAGTATTTTTTTTGAGTTGCCATATTGAAAAACTCTTTTGTTGCATCATAACCTTGGTATAATACATATCAAGAAGAATATATGCAAAAATGTACTTGCTTCCTTATTGACTATTGAAGGTAAATAAAGATGGCATAAAGGTTCATTTAGATTTAAAGAAAATGTGCTTTAGGAAGCAACTTCACCCAATAAAGGTTATAGATTATTGCCTTTTGCATGCTACATGTTGTCTTCAAATGAAAAATTTAAGTTCTGTGAATTGTTGAAGGAGGTAAAAGTTTCAGATGGTTACTCATCTAATATCTTATAATGTGTGAATCTAAAGGAACGTAAGATTTGAGCACTTAAGAGCATGATCATCATATTGTTATATAGAGATTACTCCCTTTTGCAATACCCAAGCTCTTGCTTAAAGATGTTTGTGAGGCTTTGATTGAATTGAATAATTTCTTTAGAGAGTTGTGTTCAAAAGTCTTGAGAGTTGATAAGTTAGAACAATTAGAGTCTCAAATTATGAAGACCCTTTGCAAATTAGAAAGGATATTCCCTCCATTCTTTGATACTATGGTGCACTTATCAATTCATTTACTAAGTAAAGCTAAGATTGTAGGACCTGCATAATATTGCTAGATGAATCCTATTGAAAGATTTGTTCACTATTTTATTAAATTTATTATTATATCTTATAAAGATGTATATTATCTTATCTATTTACTATAAGTTATACATATTACAGGTATTTGTAAACATTAAAATTTTATGTTCGAAATAAGAGTCATCTAAAGTGTTTGTGAAAGGATATCTTGCAGAAGTATGTTGACCTTTTGTTCATAGTGTAAACAAGGAATTGAAATTAGATTCAATCAAGTGGAAAGAATGATGATGGTCATATTGGGGAATCAAGGGAAAATTGTTTATATTTAAAAAATTGAACGTACTTTAGAAAATGGGACCCTTACGTAAACTCACTAGAGAGGAATGGCTACAAGCTCATCTTTATGTTTTGAAAAATTATGATGAAATTTATCCATTCATTGAGAAAGTACAATCTTAGACTAATTTAATTTATAATTTAAATAATATTATTTTGTCATATTGAAAATTGTTGGGGTGAGAATGAAATCCTTATTGTCTTTGCTTGAGATAAATTTAAAAGCTTTGAATATAGAAATAAATTATTATTATTTTAGGTGCATTATTATATAATTGAATAGCTCCTATGACATAGGAATACTTTTAGTTGTAGCCATTTTATTGCAGAATGTATGACTTTAGTGACCACATTTGACTGCCACTAAGATATATTAGTAGTAGCTATCATTGATCGTACAACATATAGCTCTATCAGAAGAACCAGGAGTTCACCACTATAGGTTTCTTTAGTGATGGTCATTAGAGACTATTATAAAAAATATAATCTTTTAGTGACTGATATGTGGTCACTATTAAAATATTGCTCTTTAGTGATCATTACTTGAGCTGCTACTAAAAAATAAACTTTTAGTCACAATCACTTGTAAAAATCATAAAAAATATCTTTCTATATCCATATCATGGCTGCCACTAAAAGATTTGTTGTGGCAGTCACTTTGGGTTGCCATAAACTTTGATCTTTTAGTGACTAGGATCTGGCCACCACTAAAGAGCTCTTTTACTAGCGGCCATATTTTGGGTCACTAATTGTTTTAGTGATGCAACTTTAGTGACAAGTGTAGCGGTCACTATTGGCCATCATTAAATAGGTTTAGTGGTAGCTTTTGAAACTTTTAATGGTGATCTCAACTATTTAGTGGTAGCTTTTGAAACTTGTAATGGTGATCTCAACCACTACTAAAAGTCAATTTCTTTAGTGAGTAGAAAAATGATTGTGGCTGTAGTCATGAGCTACTTGATGTCTTCAAAGGCTCGATTAGCAACCTTGGTTCATTCGAAGGTTCTCTTCTTCATGCACTTCATGATTGAAGTTATCACGACACTAAAGAGTAGCTAATCTATAGAAGCTTTTGACTTCATGGATGTTGATACGAGTTGGCTGTTTAGCAATTGTTTTAATCTTTGTCAACTTTAGTGCCACCACTAGAGATAGTGAACTCTAAGAAGATAACTTGGGGTACTTCTCTCATCTCAAGGTCTTCCTAAGTTGCTAAAGGTGGTCCAAATGCTCCTCTAGGGTCTTGCTATAGATAAGAATATTGTGCAAGTAGACAACAACAAACTCACCTATGAATAGCTTCAACATATTTGGTTCATGATTAGCATAGATAAGAATATTGTTGAAGTAGACAACGGTAAACTTGCCTATAACTAGCTTCAAGAATTGGTTCATGACTAGTGTAAATAAGAACATTGTCGAAGTAGACAACAACAAACTTGCCTATGAATAGCTTCAAGATTTGGCTCATGATAAGTATTAATTTGCTTGATAAACCAACAACATCACAAAACACTCACCTAGCCCATCTTTATTGAAGGTCACTTTTCATTCATCTCTTGACCTTATTTTGATTTGATAATGAGTACTTCTTAGATCAATCTTTGGGAAAATGACTAAGCTGGCTTGTAATACCCAACTCAGATTAAACTCACCGCATGAATCTTAAAGAGGTGGAAAGGAGAACCAAAAAAAAAAGATTTCCTTAAGGCCAGCACATGCTTTGCATGTGCTAGAAACTAAAGTTACCGTGGGAGTAGGGGATTACACGAATGAACTCCCGAACACTACTTTTCCAATCAAGAATAGAAACTAAAGTTACCGTGGGAGTAGGGGATTACACGAATGAACTCCCGAAGACTACTTTTCCAATCAAGAATCCTAAAACCCCAAGGATTTTGAATAAAATCTAACTTTGATTCTTCCCCCTAGAGATCTATTTGAAAGGCCTTAAACCTACAGATTTTTCTCACCAAATTCCACCATCGTTAGCTACCCCTTTTTCTTGTTTTCTTCTTGAAATATCGATAGTTTTGATCTTATTTGGCCATCAGAAATCAGATCAAATCCACCCAAAAATTAGGTAAATATCTTCCATTATCTTCCCTCAATCTTTATGGGTTTCAATCTTGAATTTTTGCCAAATTTTTCTATCAAAAATCCCTTGAAAACTTCTATTTTTTTGAATTTCCCTGTTTTCATGTTCATCCTTAATTTTCTATCACCATGGGCCATCGTCGGTCGTCGGATCCTATCGTGGTCACCACCTATTATGGCCAGGCCCAATTGAGCCTAAACCCAGCCACAAAGCCCATCAAAAAAAAATTGAGGAAGACTCCCGTAAGGAGTCTTTTCCTCCCGACCGGCTCCTAAATGGAGTCGGAAAGCTCGGTGGGGAGGAGTCAAACTCCTCCCCTCCGACTCTATTTAAGGGGGAGACCCCTTCTCCCTTCCTCCACCTGAGAATCCCGAGGTAAAATGGTGAGGATCGCCAAAAATCTTCGCGGAAGTCCGTCACCGTGCTCGCCTTGATTTCTCGTCGGAGACGTTGTTGGAGCTCGAGGTAAGCCCCAGTTTCTCTCCCTCTCTTCTCCCCTTCCTTTCCGTGCTCGTGTGCACGATCGTCGGTGACCGGAGTCACCGAATTTTGTTGCAAAGAATTCTTATTTTTTTGTTATTCTTCTCGATTTTTCGATGCTGGTGGTCACCACCGACCGTCGGATTCACTTCTTCCGAGCTGCCCCATCGTCGCCCTTCCGTCATTGGCCACTATCGTACCGATCGCGCCGCTGATCGGCCAACCAAAGGAGGGGACCACACGGTCCCTGTTTCGCCCAAAGGAGGCCATGGGAAGAAGGAAGGAAAGAAAAAAAAGAAAAAAAAGAAAAAGATAAAAAAGAAGAAAAAATAAAAAAATAATAAATAGACTCTCTCCACTCTCTCTCCCTCTTTTCTTCTCTCTCTAATCCTCTAGTCTCTCTCTACTTTCTCTTTCTAAAATTCTCTCTCTAGGTTATTTCTCTCTCTTAAGATTTTTAAAATTTTGAGAAGAATGATGATGAATTGAAATTGATCTTAATAATAAATTTTGATCTGTGATCGTCGGACGGTATACCGGCATCCACCTTGATCAGACCTAATATTTATTAAGATTTATTTTTTATGATTTTATTGAATTATCCACATGATAATTTCAGCATGATTTGATCTGATCGATCGGATTTGTTGAATCATATCGTCTGAAGAGTCCAAGATAAATTTTCTCTCTCTAAAATTTTTTCTCTCTAAAATTCTCTCTCTAAAATTGTTTCTCTTTCTTGATCGATTTTTCTCTCTAAAAAGATTTATCAATTAAAATTTTTTTTAATATTTCTGATCTGAAGAAGAATTTCGATCCATGATTGTCGGGCAGCGTACTGGCACTCACCTTGATCAGACCCAATATTTCTCAATTTAATTATCCATGATCCTGATTTAACCATGACTTGGATTAGATCATTTTGATCACACCAATCGAGATGTTGGACTGTGGCATTTGATTAATTTAAATTGTATCTCATGAATTCTCTCTCCTTTGATTTTCTCTCTCCACTTGATTCATGAACCCAATGAAGTAACCTCAGTCTTATCACTTCAAATTCGATTTGATCTGTTAGTCAAATTTTAGATTGTTTATATCTTAATTAGATTTTGATCAGATAAATTAGATGATCGGATCAATTTGGACGATAGGATACGGGTGTCCATCAATTCTATTTTTTTAATTATTTCAATCCTTTCTAATTATTAAAATTGATCCTGTATAGGATTATGGATGTTTGATCATGGGATATCCCGATATAATCTACGAATAATTTTTTTTTAAAAATTATAAATTATGTGGATTATTGGAATGCGCTCGAAGTAAGTAATGTTTCATTTTTTCTAGATTTATTGACAAATTATAATATATTTTTCTGACATAATTTGTGAAACGATGAATGAATTGGATGAATGATATTTTATTATAAAAATATCTTATTTGAAATGTTATGATGAAGCATGATTGAACATATTGATTTTATGATGCATTACATTGATTGATTTCGATACTACATGATTATATATTTCTTATCAAAATTAGAATATGAAACATGATTT
>KE506147.1:23378-37136 GCA_000441515.1 Elaeis oleifera
AACTAACCTAGACCAGTTGTCTTTGACCTAATGAGATTGGATCTATCTTAATTGGTTTCTTTTCAACTTGAAATAGTTTTAAGTGGAGAAGGACTCCTCTGTACCCACTAGAAGCCATGCCAAAATAAATGCTAGCCACCTCTTTTTACATGTGAAGGTGAAGAGTCCTTAAGGAAGACTCTTATCTTAGCGCGTTGCCTTAATTACTCAACCAGATTTCTTATCATTTGTTGCCAAATTAATATGAAATTTTTATGGCATATAGAAGAGGGAGAGTCCTTCTATGAGAAGTATCTCATGCACCAAAAATTTTACACAATAAATTTATTCACTACATGAGAAAGTGGAGCACCAAAAGTTGGCACCCTTCATCCTATGACACGTCCCTTGGTCTCTTATTTATATTGGACATCCCACATGGCTAGCTACTGTGATTTTAGATTGAAACTAGAGATTAAGGATGTGAAAATCATAAAAAAATTCTAGAAAAATTAAAAAAACAAGGAAAATTGAGTGGCAAAAGTTGCAAGAAGGATGGTGAGATTTTTAACAAGTGTTGCCAGTGTGTCCTAGGGTTTGATTTTTGACTCCAACATGGTTTGATATTTTCATATGTTGGAGTCAAAAATCAAATCTTAGGTTATGACATATCTGAAGAGTATCTTTTGGTATCATTTTAGTGATAAGTTCGAAAGCAACTGGGCTTGACACGATAGTTCCTTGAGTTTGAAGCCAATAGTATTTTTGAGAAGACAAGATTGCGGCAGCGCATTGGTTAGGAAGGATCTTGACCAACTTCTGTATGGATCATCATTGGAGGACTTCTATTTTAAAATCTCATGGAGAATACCAGCGTGTTATTTTTTTATTTGGTAACAGTATAAATTTATCCTTTGCATGCTTGTTTTGCTTTAATCATTATCAGCAAGGTGATTCTAGGGTTTTGGTTCGGCTCGATAGTTTTATTAGTTAAAGCTATTGACTTGTTTGACCACCACTTTGATTTCATGGGCATCAAGTATAAAGATGATTAACTTTAGTGTAAGTGAAAGATTGAAAAATAATGTCCTACAAGTCAACCGCATATAAGATACAATCGGATGTTTCTATAATTTATCTTTCAAACTCATGTAATTGATATTGTTATTTAATAAATAGGCTTCTTGATTCATTATATGCTACATCTTATTATTTTTAAGATTATAATGAACCTCCTAGATCTAGACAATAGTTTTAGGGCCATGATGAGATCACGTCAGTCAGATCTAAATCCTTAATAGTCATGATCAAAAATATTTTCAGTCATTAGTTCATTGAGTCGGAGATCAATGATATCGATAAAATTGGCATGTCCTATGTATTCTCAGTAATAAGGGTGGTTGATCTCACAACCACTTATGTGGTAACACTAATACAAGGATATGGATGCTCATTAGAAATAAATTCACTGAATAGACCTACAAGAGAATATTTGATGGAGTCTTATTTATATGTCAGCTAATAATTCTCTAGTGGGAGTTGTGTAAGTAATCTTTCGACCTGAGATCACCATGGTATCTTATGTACATGAATCCATATTTTGGTTCACTTCCTAACTTGGTTCTCTGATCCTTGTATGGGGTGTTCTAGATGTGGTGAAGTGTGCATGGAGGTTGTGAGTGATCAATAAGGGATCATTCACTCCTAATAAGAGGAGCGAATATCCTATGTGATCTTATAGGTTGATGATTCTGAAAGTCCTTGGCCAAAGCAGGATAATAATTAGAAAAAAATTTTGATGTATCATCAACTGATCATCACCTTTTAATCAAGATATATATAAATAAATAATTAAATTTGACATGATTTCATATCCACAGCTCTTCTGAGATGTTATTTGACTGAATGATTGAATTATATGGTAACTTACCACTAAAAGTATTTTGATAATTTTATCAAAATTTTAAATCTTTCGGATAGTCATGATATGTTGCGAGATATCAATCTTGATTTATAAATTTATCAAAATTAAAAGAGTTTAATTTAAGAATTAATTAAGAAGAGTCATAGTTGATTGAGAATCTTGAGCTGATCGAATCTTATCGGATTAAGATTAGATCAAGAGTTTGTATCTACTGTTAGCTAGATTTGGAATCCAATAGATCACATACTTTGAGATCTGATCTTAATCTAATTTAATTAAGATTTAATATAAATTTTAAGGATTAATTTGATATGCTAGCACATTGTGTTAACCCAAGTTCCTAATTAAGTTAAGTTCAAAGTGTTTGAGCTAAACTAGATCTGTTGCCTTTGACCTAATTAGATTGGATCTATTTAATTGGACTCTTATCCAACTTAGAAGTGTTTCAAGTATGGAAGGAGGCCTCCATGCCCAAAATAATTGCCGCCACCTTTATTATGTTGAGAAGTGGAAGAGTCCTTCTTCATGAAGACTCTTATCCATCTTCTTATTTCCTCCAATTTCTTAATTATCACATGCTAAATTTTTATAAGGGATTTATGGGGCATAGAAGAGGTGTTCTTCTGTATGAAGGCTCTTCTAGATGACTTAATATTATGGAGAATTAATTCTCCATATGAAGACATGAAGCGCCAAGAGTTGGCACCCTTTGGGGGTTCTTCACATCCCTTCTTAGCCTATTTATCTAGGGTGTCCCATATGGGTTAGGTGCTAGATTTTAGTTAAAATCAGAGCTATCTGATGTGTGATAAGAGAGAAAAAGTCTAAAAAAAATTGAGAAATAGATAAGAAAATTTTAAAGAAAAAGTTGTAAGAAGGGTGGTGAGAAAATAACAAGTGTTGCTAGCTTATCCTAGGGTTTGATTTTTTCATGTATTGAATATAAAATCAAATTTTAGGTTGTGAGATTTTTGGAGAGAATTCTCTTGGCATGATCTTGATGGCAATTAATTGAAGGCAACTGAGCATTGGTGCGATCATTCTTTGAGTTCAAAGCCAACAGTATTTTTGTGAAGAAAATGCTACAGTAGCACACCAGTTAGGAAGGACCTTGGCCAACTTCCATGTAGATCACCATTGGAGGGCTTCTATATTGGAGTCTCATGGAGATCATCTACTTACCATACTACTCATTGGAGAAAGTATAAATTTCTATCTCTTTGCATGCTTGATTTTGTTTTGTTCGACATCTACAAGGTGATTCTAGGATTTGGATTTTGGTTCGATAGTTTTAATTGTTAAAACTTTCGATATGCTTGTTTAAAATTTTTAAATTTATTTTCACTGCATGATCGAAATCCAATAATTACAAGGTGTTATCATATAAGCATCTTGATCAGCATCAAGTGCTTATTTCTCTTTCTTGGCCTATTTGGATCAAGAAAACCAAGACATAGAGGATAGTTTCTCTTCAAATGATTCAGCTTCTTATAAAAGAAGTACTCTGTCTGACTCTGATCAGCTTTAGACTTCTTAGCTAGATTGGACTCAAGAACAGTATTCAACTTCTGATATTGGCTATCGAAGTTAGATCCCATAAGCTGGTCATTGTCTAATAGTGAATGGAGCTACAATTTACTAGCCATTTCTTAAATGAAAAGAAAACATAAGATCTATTAGTATATGAACTATTTAAGTCTAAAAATTTAGACCTTAATCTAAAAGTTTTTTCACTATTTTATATGAATTGATAGCCTCCACCTTCAATTTAAGGAATTACCTTAATTCTTTAGTCGGTACTAGAATCTACACAGATTGCATATGGGCCCGAAGAAGGCTCGGCCCACCCATATGCATCTATAAGTAGGTTCTTAATCAATTATTTTTTAAATAATTTCTAATAATAATTTTGCTCCAAGTGCCTATTCAGTAGGCAAAGGTCTCTACTGAAAGTCTTGGTTAGATCCAACCATTAATATGAACATACTCAGTGAATCTAACAAATGAATGATCAGATTTGAGGAAAACTCAACCAATCCAACCATTCATCAAATAATACAATAGGGTCATCATATAATGAATGATAATTTTAATATCCAGATAAACACCAGGTGGAAGGTGCCTCCCATGTTCACCTAGACTATTGGACTCATTACCACTCACCTTAATGGGAGACTATGATCTAGTTATCCCTATAATTATTTCATTTTAAGGATCTAATAATTAAAAATTATTATAGATTTAGAATGAAGAGAAGAGATTAACCAACAATCAACAATCTTTCCATTGACTTCACCAAGTCATTGAAAGGACTAGAGACTAAGCTGGTTAAGAAGTATCTAAATCAATCATACTGATTAACTTAAGATCCTCCCACTAACTTCACCAAATCATAAGAGGACAAAGCAGGTTCAGATCACACCTTAATTAGTCAGTACAATCATATGACTGACTAACCTAGCTGGCATGGGTTAGCTCAAATCAATAAGCAATCTAATCAAAAGTTGATTGACCATATTGATCAGATAAGTGAGATCAATAGGAGGGTTTACTAAAGCTTATCTTAAACACCATCAAAATGGTCAGATAAGCAGGCTGTCAATTAAAACCACTGATCGAAATGCTAAATTTATCTTAGACACCAATTAGTTTATCAGTTTCGATTTGGTCTACCTAAAGACTCGAGCTCCACACTGAGCCATGATCAGGTTCATTTGGTGTAATCAAAATCATGGACTTTGATCAACTATAACTATTGAGTTTGATCTAAAAAAATCTTGACTTAATCTAATTCAACTCTTGGTTAGATTTAGTTAATTTCTCAATTTAATCCATATTTGATTCTATCCCTAGATCTAATCTAGTTAATTGACTTGATTCAAGCTAACCCATAGTCCCATATCTTATGAAATATCTTTAGATCTTAAATTCACAATTCTAGATCTAAAGTTTCATCTTTTAATTCTTAATTAAATATAAAAGAATAAAATAATTTTAAATATAAACTCTTTTATATTAAAATTTATGTAAAATAATTTTATTCAAAAATTTGAGTCGACTCACCCTAGATTTAAGTCGGCTCAATATAGAAATTAATTTCTCGACCTATAAAATCGAGTCAGCTCATCAACAAATTGAGCCAACTCAAAAAGGTCTCGAGTTGACTTCAATCAAAATTAAGTCGACTCAGCATGCAAACCAGTAACTCATTGTTGAATTTTAAATCAGGATATTTTACATAAATAGTTTCAATATTTTAAATCGAATCCTAAGATTTTGAATCTAGAATTTTGTAAAAATTAAGTTTTAGATCTAAATTTTATAAAAATATATATTACATATATAAATTCTAGATTCAAATAAATCAATAACACATATGTATCATAGGATAATCTAAAACATGAAACACATATAATTTTTATTCACAGTTCTTCTTCATGGGATATAATCATAAGTGGCACCCATATACATCATAAGAGAACATGTCGAATGAACAAGAGAGAAATTTTAATCCCTGCTTCCTCTTATGACTGGACGGTCTTGGTGATCAACCAATCTAAGTAATAGACTACAAAGAAATAATTAACCTAATCATAGAATTCATTTAGATCTAATCTAAACTATCAAAAAATCAGACCATAAATCATAGATCATTTAAATCTCATCTAAACATATTCATGATTTAAGTTTTTTCAAATTTTTAGATCTTTATGCATACATGACATGTGAAAAAAGAACTTACGCTCTGATACCAATTGAAAGAAAGCTAGGATAGTTCATGCATGATTTTAAAAAAATTTTCATAGTGGAAGCAAACTAGATTAAACTATTTAATCTTCCATATACTAGATCTAGTCTACGACTGCCTAAGTATGGATCTTATGACATAAAATATGCATGCATAATCTGAAAATAACTTCTGATATAATAAATCTAATCTACTAGATAGTAGAGATCTGATCTCTATATCTGAGCATGAGTCAAAATATACTACTGTTGAAAAGCCAAGATCAACAAATTTTTCTAGCCATACATGTGTACGGCCTCTATGAGTATCCACATGAAGTCCGATCAAATCGATCTCTTTGGAGTGCTAGCTCTTTGTAGAGACTCTTGATGGCTGATCATAGGAGGAGGAAAGGATTGGTGGAAGAAGGCAACAAAGAACTCCTTCACACTTGATTTTCTCTCACCCAAACCCTAACGCCCTAAAAGAAGTACCCACGCCCAAGAGGAGAAATAACTGCCCCTTTTTCTTTCTTTCTTTCTTGCATTGACAAACTCTATCTCATGCTAAAATACCTCATGCCCTAATAAGTAAAACTCTTTCTCTTGTCGCACAAAGAAAAAGGGTTTTAATAGATGGTGGCAAGGTAGTTTAGATGGAATGAAATCTTTTCAAAATAAGGACCAATCCTTATCTGATTCAAATCAAATTTGAACCCAATATTATTCCATCTTTGGGGTGTTGAGAAGAGGGAGCATTGCTGCTTTTAGCATGAAGAAATCTCATGCAAAAAAATAAGGCCATGTGAGGAAGTGCGACATGGGTATGGGTGGTGCAAAAGATAAGGGAGAGAGTCCCAATACAATTGGACTCTCATATGTTGTTTAAATTGGACCCCAATCAAATCAAATTTGATTGAATCTAAAGATGAGCAATTCAAATCCAATTAGGAATGTAATTTTACTTAAATCCTAATCTAGTAGGAATTAACTGAATTTAAATCCTGATCAAATCAGGAACTAAACTCCCTTAGCGATTATATTATCTAATAACCTAATCGATTCAAACCTAATCGAATCCAATTCAATTAGACTTGATTCAAACCTTATTACTCAATCAAATTGAGTTAATTAACAATCTAATTATTAATCAATCATCCTATAATTTACTAACCTTAACAAATTATTATTATAACCTTTACACAAGATTAATCATCAATCATACTGACGATTATATTTTTTAACGATTCAAAATCGTCGATCAGCCATCAGATCAGATCAAAATTTCTATTGTGTATGATTCTATAGATTCGAACACTAAGTCTATAGCATAAGAATAGATTTCATATTAATCAAAGTGATTATCTAGTAATGATATCCGACGTCCGGATAGTATCAAATAGTTACAAAGCAACATTCAAGAACCTAGGATATGGTTACCACATAATTCATCTCTTTGATCTTCAATGCTCAGAATGACTTAGGAGTAAACTGTCAATCCTGAATCAGTTCATCCACATTATATTCAACCTTATAAATTCTGTGACTCCTTACAAGGATTATCTGGCCAAGATTTTGCTTGATTGAAATATAGTGATACATTAACTCCTATAATTCAGAGGAAGTTAATCACATCTTGACTCACACACAAATTTTATAAGTATTTAACTGTACCTAGTAGTCTTTCGTCACTGTTTTAAAAATATAGGTAATCCAGCACCAAAGTACAGTGAGTTGCTTGCAAGTTCCATGATGATCTCAGATCTGAGGGATACTTATACTCATATCCTTCGTGAGCTACTCTTGATAGCAGAGTGCTCTATAGTTTGATCATGATTCCATGATGATGTACTCCTACATCTCACCTGCATATCATATCAGTATCTCTACACTCTTTGATTATGAGAACAATCAACATATATGACACACAATGACTTATACTTGATAAACATTATCGTCATAATAATAATGTATCGTTTGATTGTGAATAAGTTGAAGAACTATACGATAAATTTTTTTTATCGATTATAAGTAGTTCTAAGGACTTTATCATAATATCGAAGTTCAATTAAGAAGATGCACAATTTGTGATGAAAATATCAAATAACTTTATTAATTAATAATTTATATATAATTATAAGAAGCACAATCATCTACAACTTAGATGTTTGGCTTTAGGATATATTTTCTAACATTTAACTCTTAAAAACAAGCAAACCAAAGCCCAATCCCAAGTAGATCTTGTTGATTTTAATCAAACACAACAATAACCAGGTAAGAAGTATACCTCCAAGAAGATGATAGTTCAAAGCTGATACGATCTCCACTAGATACCCAAGTGGATGCCTTCCAACGATAGTCCACACAGAAACAGATTATGGACCTTCCTAATCTTTTGCTATGCTGAAAATCTTTCACAAGAATTCAGGACTCCTTCTTAAAAATGAAGTGCATTGCAACCTGAGAGCTTTCTACCCTTCACAAGGAACACGCTCAAAAATTATTTAAGATCTTCTCTCAAAAGACTAACACATCCTCTCTTCTTTTAGATGTCCAACTCTTAGTACATCAACCTCCTAAGAAAGTAGACACTATAATTTCTATCTGTTGTGTTCCTCTCTAATTTTATCTTTTCTTTTCTTATTACTCTGATCAAGATTCATGCACTCGGTATTGGAGCCTGTGCTGACCGACCGATGGTATGACTTGATATGGATCCATACTGAATCAGATTGGTGCAAATTGATGGGGCAGAGAAGGAAGAGGGAGAAGAAAGAGAGGAAGAGAGAGGGGGGAGAAGGAGAGGAAGAGAGGGAGAAGGAGAGAGAGGGGAGAGGGAGAAGAAGAGAGGGCCTCCGGTGGCTGTTGAAGGCCATTTAGGATCTTGTCGAGTGTTGGTACATGTGGAAGGAGGGAAGAAGAGAGAGTAGGAGATATCATCAGCTCATCAGAGGCCCTCAGAGGCCTCCAAATGGGTGGCAATACCAACCCGAGCTCTCCGATGGCCAACAAGGTAGCATACAGGGAGTGGAGGATAGCTGAGGGACAACTGAGGGCTTGCAAAGGATGATGGATTCGAAACAAGAGTTCGCCCCTATTATGATTTTTATTTTGATTTTTAACAAGCAAAGTCAGCAACAACATTGCTAACTTCACCCTTTTTTTAAAAGAAAAATCAGATGAAGTTGACAAATGGTTTGCCAACTTCAACTAAAATTTAAAAAAATAAAATTTATGAAGTCGGCAACTGGGTTGCGGACTTCATGCATTAAAATTCAAAAAAATTTGAAACAAGGGTGAACACATATTTTGAAATAAAGAAGGGGGCTGAGGCCCTCCTCTAGCTCGACCACCCTCAGGCCCCTTGGTGTGGATTCACCGACCACCAAAAATATCATGGTAGAGGCGTCGTCCATCCAGAGGCCTCCGACAGCCTCTAAAAGCCCAGTATGGACCTCCCACTTTCTCTCTTTCCCTTCCTCCTTGCGTACCGACCTCAACAAGACATCGGATGGCCTCCTACGACCATCAGAGGCCCTCTCTTCCTCTTCCTCTTCCTCTCCTTCTCTCCTCCCCTCTCTCTTCCTCTCTTTCTTCTGTTAGAATACTACTATGGTTTCGTATGTGTAGTTCAAATTTTTTTTAAATATCTATGCAGTAGAAATAAATTAAATTAAATAATTTTAATTTACACGTACCAAATCAGATCTAAAAATCGTATTATGGATCTTGATACGAATACGTACTCATGATCTGAAATCTGAAACACAAAACAAACAGTTAGAAAATAAATGGAGATCAGATCTCCATACATCGGATCCTGCGGATGTCCTGAGTTCTGATCGTAGTCATGCATGTGCCCAGTCTCTGCTGGTATCCACACGGAGCTGCCTGATCAGAGCATCGAAATTATCGGTGTGCTAACACCTTGCAGATCTCACTCCTCATCTTTGAATTTTGATCTCTTCTTCCAGATCTTGAAGAAGAAGATCGCTGCACGAACTCTTTCATGAAGATCCGACGGGATCTGAATCAAATCATCATGAAGAAAGAAGAACATTTCTTCTTCTCTTCTTCTCTCTCTTTTCTCATCTTAGATCTGATCTCCATCAGATCTGGACATTGGGATGTAAGGAAGAAAAGGAGGCGAAAGAAGTTGGGTGTTGGAAAGGAGATTGTCCTAAAGAAGTCACCCACACATCTCTTCATATCAAGACTCACACCCACCCTTCTTTTGTCGTGCTATTTTTTTCTTGTCACACGCACAACCTCTTTTATTAATGCCTAAGAGATCTAATCTCTTATAATCAGGGGCATTCAAAACAATCAATGGATAGATGGGTGTTGAGATAAGGTTATGCGGTAAGAAGAACCTCCACAAGGAATAGCGCACGCCTACCTTTTTTCAAGAGTTTTTGTCATACAAAAATTCTTCCACACCCTAATTTATTTAGATTAGGTAGTTCTCTTGATAAGACATCTATTCAAATCAAATTTGGATAGATATCCTAAAGAGAGAGAGTCCCAGAAGGATGGGGCACCAACTATTGGCGCCCCTCCTTTCTTCATGCGCGCAAGGAGGAAGTAGCGAGATTCACCATGTTCCCTTCTCAGTTTGGTATGAATTTTGGATAGAGAGTCTCAAAGAACTTGGGCTCTCTAAGTCAGGGTTCATCTAGTTCAAATAGAGCCTCAATCGAGCCAAATTCGAAATGAGCCGAATTCGAAAAGGCTATCAAGTTTGATCCAATCAGGCCTGAAATCCAAATCTGATTTGGATAGTTGAACCTAATTAATATTAAATTAAATTAAATCTAATTAAATTAATTTAATTTAAATTAATTAAATTTAATTTATAATTTAATCAGTCTCAAAAAAATTATAATATTTACAATTAAGTCCCTGCGCTAACAATTAGCGACTGCCAAAATTGTAACGCTTACAAATTAGCAGTTTCTAATATTCAAACTATCAATCCAATTGATAATACAAATATGATCTAAGCTATTGATCAGGTCATATTCCTTTTGTATGTGATCTCTCAGGTTCTATTCTGTCTGATAGTGAGATATACCATAATCTCTATCATAGTATCATCAAAACTCTTTTCAATGGGCTGAAACGATTCCAACTCACCTCAACAAAATCGTTGATCCGAAAATGATCTTAGTGAGTTCTCACGATCCACCAGTGACGTCTAGCAATATATAGTGACAACCCAGTAGAACAGAAAAGTGAACCCCTAGTTGTAGTTATCGTGTGATACAATCTTTCTATCGAGAGTCCCGACTTGACGGAGGTCATGGAAAACTCATCAAATCCCATCGTCAGTCATATGCTAGATTGGCTCAACTCAAGTTCATTTGTGAATTCCATAAAATTCTTTTCTAGTATTCATACTTACTCTGATCAGAGATTTTCTGAACTCAGTCTTACGAATCGCATAAGACTTTCTTTTTCTACCAAGATCGATAGATTCCATCTAGGTGTATCCTACTCCAAACAGCGAATCTGAACCTACATAGCCAACATACACAGCAAAGACCCATATGGCTAGGGACCAAGAAATATACAGTCAAACTATATAGCCTCGCTGCGAATAGCCAATACACCGCAGGTCAAAAGATCAATCGCACCACTACAACATCGAAAAAACTACTGACGAGTGAGTAGACATCCAAGTGATTTCTCATATTGATCACGCTCAGTTAAGTTATTCTCTAATAACCACCTGTACTCTTATCCCAATATTTTTACATCGCAAACTTGAGACTCATCTGTACTAAAGAGAGGTGATCTGTGCATCGATCTCAAATGGATTGATCACTATTTTTATGACGATCTTTCGATCGGGAGCATTTAGAAATTAATCACTAATGATGTATGTCTCAAATTCTCAACACCTTGAAAATATATAAAATCATCTTTATTAATTTTTAGAACAAATCATGGACACATAAATATGGTTGGTTATTAAGACTGCCCAACAAATATAAAACATGCCCTAGAGAAAAGTATGTGTCAGCTAAAATTGGCTTCTAAGGCACACATCCAACAAACTTTCACTTGCACTAAAGCCAATCTGCCGCATACCTAAGCCCCATCTTCTGAAGGTAGGCTTCGGTGTTTAGCTGGCTAAGTGACTTGGGCGTACCACATTTATATGGAGTTTACTCTCTTTACCTCCATGTATTTCTACTTGAGGTAATCACGTATATCTGTTCAATGTGTATGGACTTCTGGTGAGACTTTGGCTCCTTAGCAAAGGCTATGGACCATTATCTTTATAGTATAATGTCATAGCATCTAATGGTATAACATCTAGTTTCACAACTATCATAAGAACCAGAATGCATCCTACATATCTACAGCACATTCAGCTTCCATTGGTCAATTGCCTAGAATTCTTCCATTATATCGAACCAACATAAGTTAAGAATATATACTGATGTAGATATTCTACTGTCAGCACCAACATATACTCCCACTCTTAGCTCTAATCCTTTTCAAAGATGAGGAATAATCTCTTAGTGCTTCTCAAGTACTTAAAGACCTTTTTACAGCAATCCAATGCTCTCAGCCTGGATTCGACTAATATCTGCTAATAACTATCATAGTAAGATATGACAAGTCGAGTACATAGCATGGCATACACCTATGTCCAAAAGGATAACGGATCTCTCTTAGAGGTTTTAATGCAAAACCCTTGCAGCACCTTTTCTATGTACTTATCTGTGAAAACCAAACATCCTTGTAAGATCTATCTCTATAGACCTTTATTCCAAAATATTTGATCTAGGTCTTTGAAAAGAAAATTCTATATCTAACCACATCATAACCAATATTAGCATGGGATCCTCCCACTGACCTTCATGTAACTACATGATTCCTCATATCACATCATTATAGGTTTTGGGATCATCCCTATGTTCCCAATCTCCCTCAAAAAATATTTTTTTGAATCTTTTGTAAGAATACCAAGTACTTTTCTAAAGGATAGAAGATACTACTAGATCGATGAGGTGGAGGAAGTAGTACATATACTAGCTCATCTTAAGTAGATTGTATAGGTCTTGTGATTCGTTGTTCTTTAGAGACTTTCTCTTTGAGTTCATCCTCTCACTATTTCTAAGAAAATAGTATGGTTGCTCACAATCATATTGTAAACCACTGAAAAGAGAAAGTGATATCTCAAACATTTTTTGAGATACTTAATAAACGAGTTCTCTCAAGCCTATCCTCTAACTTGTCTACCTTATCATATCTCATATGGTGCGGTGAAACCAACTTTAGAGAAAATCTAATTTAAATTTAGATATAAATCTTGTTCCTAAAAAATAATAGTTAAATTAGTAACGTTCATGATGGATCAGACCATATCTCATATAGTGCCATCGCTCCTCACAGATACATCATTGAGTTGAGGTGTACAAAAAAATTCTATCATGAATCTATGCCATTCTCTTTAGATAATCAACAAATTTTCTATTTCGTATTGCATCTTCGATCTAATCGAAATACCTTTAGAGGTTTTTCGATTTATCTTTTCTACTTCATATTTGAATTCTTTGAACCTTTCAAAGTCTTTCAGATTTGTATCTTACATACATGCCTATACCATGACTGCTCATTAGTAAGGATAATAAAGTAGTGATAACCTCCTAGTCTGGCTCATCAAATGGGCCATACACATTGTATGTATATTAGGATAAGTATCTCTGTGGTCCTATCTTTTTGACCCACAAAAGAAGCTTGATCATTAATCTTCAAAGAGATGATTCACAGACTAGATATGACTTAACAGTCAATGAGCCCAAAGGTCCATTTTTTCGGTCGGCAAATCATTTCTTTCATACATGACCTAACCAAAGAACTATTTATATACTTCGGATTATCTTGTTTTGAATCTCTCAGATCCAATGGCATTCACTATTTACTCAAATAATTTTTTACAAATGCATCACCATGCAAATCATAAAAATAAAATTCAAATGGTAATCACTGAGATTAGGTGCCCATGACCTCAGTGCAACTTTTGCACCATTGCCGACTCAAAAGAGTCACTTCACCTTTTCTCAGTCCTTTTCTTCTTTAGACCTTATATTAAAGTACGTAATATGCATTAGAGT